>JAODAC010030629.1:0-64405 GCA_027575185.1 Mimaenictus wilsoni
AGGTCCTTCAAGAACCACGCCTGTTCCTTCTCCACAACTTCCCATTCACTCAGACCCCATGCTTCCACACCATACAGTAGCACTGGTCTCACACCCGCATCCCACAATCTCATAACCACTCCCCAATTACTCCCCCACATTCGCCCCCATCTCCCTTTTACTCTACCCCATGCACACCTTGCCTTTACTTGTATCCATCGCACATGCTCTCCCCAACTTACATTCGATTTAATCCTACACCCTAGATACTTGAATACCTCCACCCTCTCTATCGACTTATTTTTCTACTGGATGACCTCCGCTGATTTTCTCCCAACCGCATTTCTAAATAACATCCATTTGGACTTATTTACATTTACCAGCAACCCCCTCTTATCCTCTTTAATTGTATTCCTGTTCATTTCCAATTATTATTTTCGTGTTTTATCTTGTTACCAGTGATTTTTAGGTTTCTTTAATTGAATTTTTTGAGTGGAGGAACACATTAGGAAAGCGTGTGCCTTGTCTGACAATGAATCTCATTACTAATGTTTTTTCTGGCGTGCTGCATTACTTTTATGCCAACTCTGAATATGTGATTTTGGTTGTTGTGATCATACCTTTTTTGATCATACCATTCGATTTTACATCGTTTATATTATATACATGCAAGAGGTAGTAAATTAATAAAGGGACTCCATTGATGGTATTTTCTGGTTACTTGTCATTTTGGGATTGAAAGCGTCTTTTTTGATTTTCTCATGACATTTTATTCTCAAAAATGCTCCTGCAATGTTCATCAATTACACATGTAATTGAAGAGTTGAATAATAATATTGTCTTCACATTATCAATCACCTTGTAAACAAATCAAGTACACCTGCTAAAAAGAAGTATTTGATACGTCCATACGATCACCCGATGTATATTTTCAATTGTTTGACCAACTTTAATTGATAAATACTTTTGAATTCGCCTCCCAACCTGTTAACATAAGATGTGTTGTACATTTTATTTGTCTTCACTCAAATATCTCATTACTCACCAAACAAGAAATATAACTATCATTACACAATTGCCGACCCGATGTGCTTCATTGTTGCTTATTTATTCGTTCCGATACGATAATCTCATCCTAGACGCTCAAACCGTGTTAAATTTAGAAACGAAAGAAAGTATCAGCTGCGTCTGGCGCTTCGATAAATACACTTCATCTCCATCACTGGGCTATTAATAATTGTTGCATTCTAGGTTGACATCAAACATTGTCTAAGTGACTAAGTGACTATTTATTTAGTTACAAAATATTAAGCTGAAGTCTTTTCAACTTACAAAGATAATGTGTTGATATCTACTGTAGGTCCGAAGCAAGAAAACAAGAGGAGGTCACAATCATTCGTATTCCTGAGCAAATTGTAAATAAATGTTTGTAAATATTTGCACATATTTGGTATCTTTCAATAACTCAATAATTAACATACATAAATCACAAATATATTATAAACATGAAAATTAATGTGGAGTTAGTGTGAAAGGTTGACAGGAAAGTAATAAATATTCCTATATTAGACCTCGTATAATATCGTTCTATAAATAACTTTGAAAAAATGCACACGAGTAGAAATTTCCTTTATTGTTGATTCAGTTTAACTTAATTTCTTGCAACCTCTGCAACATCACTGTTATAAACAATATAAAAAAGTAAGGATTGCATAAACAACACTAGGGAAGGCAAATGGCATTCATATTTGCTGATTTTATTGTTAATCTCATTAATCCTAATTTTTGTGTTCAGCATCAAAACATATTTGTTTCTCTAAGCGCCCACGATTATCAAATTATATTAATAAATGACAGGCACAAGAGATAACATAATTTTGCTATGATACAGGCTTCGACTGTAATGAGTGGCAATAAATGTATGTTGTGAATGTGAGCGCTTTCTGTTTCAGTATCAGTGATGGTTATGATTTGCCAAAATTTTGATTTCACTAATTAGGTGATATCAGACGATTGATGTTTGTAGTAAAAGGTTTGATGACCAGAGAGATACATAATTTTTAAACATGACGTTCGTGAACTTACGAATCCAAAATGTGAACTACGATCTAATTGAACTTTCCATATAGCCAATAATTCTAAACATTTACAATTATATAACAATTTTAAATAACATACATACAATTTTAAATGATGCCATATTTACCATGGTAACAAATTTCTACACATTTTAGTATATATTTTGATATATGTATGGGATCGGATTCCGGGATTAGGCATGAATTGTTACTATTTGTAACACTCAACTATTTTCTTTTCGTTTTAAAACCGCGAAAGTCAGTTGTAAAAACTGTAAAGACTCGAATATGACTAAAACATGCCTATGCGGATACAATAATAAGTATTTCAATAATAAATAAGTATAACTATATATCTCTTGATTAATACATATAGATATTGAAAAAAATAAATGCGAATAACTCCTAAAAGACTAATAATACTATATAATATTGCGATTATTTTTTAGACCTCATCAGCCCCATTATTTTCATAATATGCCGGTGGTTTAGCGTCTTCAACGTAGACTATTGTTGACGGCATTTGTTGCGGTACATAATTGGGATTGTGGGGATCCCACAGTTGATAGAGGGACAATATTGCGTACCATACATACCAAAAATAAGCTAAAACACGTTATATTATTAAATACGTTAAATTAATTATAAGAATTTTATGAAGAATATGCAGTTTCGAGCGCTTCAAGTTTGAAAAGCCTTAAGGAGACTAAAAGTCTTAGGAGGACTCTACGCGGTCAGTCCCATGTAGCGGCATGTGGAACTAAAAAGTGGAACTAAAATGTGTGATTCAAACTTTGTTCTAAAATATTTTCAAATCCATATAACACTCAATTCTCATTCTTCCAAAAATCGATTACCCATCAAATCTATTTTAGATAAATTTTGTTTAGATATATCCACATACTGCACGTACTGCAGTCATTGGTAAATATAAAGTGCAAAAATTTGAGTTTCCCGAAAATTAGTTATTCACGCACGAATCGATTCAGTATGAAATTTGCGACAAACTACTGCAACACATTTTCCGTTTAGTTCCGTAAAATTGATATTATAACTGATAAATTACACATATTGCACTGTGGGTCTGATTGAACAGAATTTGAGGACCCGCACCCACACGTATTTGTTGTAAATTGCGATGCGCATTTCGGATCTATCTGAACATTTGTAATTTGTCACATGCTAAATATAATGTTCAGTATATGCCTGACGATGGATGCCTTGCATCCGAAATGTGCATCGCAATTTACAACAAATACGTGTGGGTGCGGATCCTCAAATTATGATAACTGATAAATGTAAAGTTTAATAACTGCGACATTTTCGATGTCATGTCGAAGTAATTGTATGTAATTAATCGAAAAATTATTCTTAAAGAACATAGACAAATTTTAAGCTGAATCGATTGGTGCATGATTTCTACTTCTAGAAATAAGGGAAATATGAATAAAGACTGAATCTTTAGGACACGGTTTTTCGGAGACCGTCAATGTTGATGTTATCAGACTCAACTTTATTGATATGATTTCTAAATAATTACTCGAAAACATATAGCAAGAATTAGTAGTAAGTTTTATTCTGAATCGATTGGTTTATCATTTAGCCTATGTACACAAATACATAGGACCAAGACAAATATACATAAAAGTGAAATCTTTAGCTGATGTCAATTCCATAAATTTTTCTGGCAATGAACATATCGCCATTATTAGGCTCAACATTCATGAGTTATAATATCAATTCTATGTACTAAACGGAAAAGGGTTGCATATCTTTGTAGCAAATTTCATACTGAATCTATTGGTACATTTATATTTATTTATATTTATACTTTGATTGTGGGAAATATGAATAAAAATGTAGAGTTCAAAATTAGTCATTCTCGGAAATGGTCTATGTCTACTACTCTAACTTATATGTAATAGGGAATACCAAATGGAAATTCTACGGTCTATTAGAACTTATTTGGAAGCAAAGTTTGAATTTCTCATTTTGTCCAACCATTTGGTCGCTACTTGGTGAGGTCCGCCATATCTTCTTAAGAGGACCCTATGCGGACACTACTTCCTACCAGCAAAAAGGTGAAACTTTGGAAACTTTGATGTCTTTGCACCTTAGATTTCCCCTTTCGCCGAAAATATGTTAGAAGCACATTTGAATTTCACATTTTAGTTCCACCATTTTGCCCTTACGTCGAACAATCTGCGGAAGTTCCTCTTAATATAAAAGAAGGTAGCATACTTACTTAAAATAAGGAGTAGGACAATCATAGATAATGGTGCAAAGAATAAAACATAAAGACACAATAATGTTATAACGGAACCAATCACAGCACCAATAACCAGGTACGGAAGAAGAAATGATCTTCTTTCCTATAAAATACAATAGTATATAGCAATTTAGTGCAAAGTAAACGAATAATTCTTACCTTATATGCACCATAAGATAAACTTCCATTTAAAAGTAATGCAATAATCACACCGCCCAAATAAAACGTTGCTTCGGCCGCAGCGTCAGGGTCCGTATTATTCAGGCTGGATATAAAAGACACGAGAACCCCAAAACAGAGGGATACCTGGAAGTACATTATTAACTGTATGTTGATACATTATTAACTGTATGTTAACTGTAGATAGTTTAAATGATGATAATGCAAATCAAAATAAAAGACTTACCAAGTGAAATACCGACATGGCCAAAATGCCGGTGCGAAGATCGAAGCACATAAACTTTTCCAACGCCATTTGTGTTAATTATTAAGTCCTTATTTGATGTTAAATGAAATATTTAATTTTAGCGTGTGTTGAATTTGCGGTGATGGCAGCGGGCGGCGCGGCGGCGGCTACAGTAATAGGAAGCAACCTTGATGCTGCCAACGATTTTCCCTCTCGTCGGCTAGCGGAGGATTCTGGCGCCGGCGAGACTAGGATTGCTGTCTCACTTTCTGGTCCAGAGCAATCGGATCTGTATGGACATGTGTAACTGATATTTTCTACCCTTCGAAAATATATGGAATATATACTTTTCTTAATTGATCTTTGCTTATTCCGGGATATTTTTCATATTATACAAATTTACAAAAAGTCCTTTATTGAATGTAAAAAATACGATTTATAATTAATGTGTACTTCCATCTTAAAATGTGCATTTGTAATATTTTACATTTTGCTATCCAAAATTACACAAATCGAAACATATTAATCAATTAATGATTGTCTTTGGTTCATTTTGGCAATTATAATATATATAATTATTTATATTCGTTATATTATATTATATAATAATAATCATTAAATACTTTAAGTAAAAATGTTAAAGATAGATATTTACATTGTATTTTATACTAAATATTTGATTTAGCTTGTAATTATTACTAATTTTCAAACATTGAGCCGCCATTCGTTTTATTTTTGATTCTATCAGTCTATTGCTTTGTCATCATAATATGAGTATATTTATTTAGGACATACTATGGTGAAAAGAATGAGATACGACAAATACGTGTGGAAATGTATACATTTTTAAACGATGCATAGTGTATTGTCCTTGCAAACTGAAATTTGCGCTTCTTCCATAATCCTTAGCCGAGGACCTAATGGAATTCCCATTTTTTGTAGGCGCTCTTCGCTGAGGTATGGAAGCTCCACCATTCCAATACGTTCATTCTCGAACGCATTTGCATATTTCTAAAATTTTTTGTCATTAGATAAGACTTACCTCACTCCTTACCTTACCGACTTACCTCATAACCTAGTTTCCTCAAAAACAATCTCAGTAATGGCGGCTCATCGCCAAAAAACTTGGTCAACTTCTTAACTCGCGTAGGATTCGCAAGGGTTGGAAGCTCCTTATTAGTATTGGCCTGTCGATTCGCTGATTGATTGCGCACGTTCATCATATTTGTCTGCGTACGCAGGGCCGCAATCTCTCCTCGAATATTTTCCATCTCTTGGATCATCAGGTGTTGGGTGCGCATCTCGGAGGAAAGATGCGCCACCGACCGGGCGAGGGTCACTACGTGGCTTTCGAGCCTTTGGAATCGCTTATTAATGCCGCGAATGTCCCGAACTTTCTTCCGTTCCTCGTGCGCACGCCTCTTATCACGAATAGGTCGACTACTCACAGAACTAGAGGGTAGTGACGACATACTTCCATAACGACGTTTTGAGAATCGTGGATCGGAAGGTTGATATCTACCACTGTGTTTTTTGACTCCAAGAAGTTTAAGTACCTGGAATTATACGTAAGAGTAAGAGTTTTAAATAATGAAGATTGTTCCAACGAACCTCTGAATACATTCCCTCCAACCCTTCCAATTGCTTCCTAATTGTTCGGGCATCTGCTGTACTGAGATCGCCATCAGAGTCCGATTGTCCGTCCAGTATTGATTCTAAATCCATTGATCGGGTTGTTGTGGAAGTCATATCGGCTGCGTCCAAGCCAAAAACTAACACAAAATAATAACATGTCAGTTTGATCCCACTTTATTTTCTTAGACTTACTTTGTTTGCTTCTCAAAATCGCACTATGATCGATTTTCTTCCCTGGTCTGTGTTTCTGCGAACTTATGCCATTATGCCACCTGCTATTTACCGCTTTGGTTTTGTATATATCGTAATCTGGCTTACTACCATACGGCAAACTTGTATGCTTGTATCGCGTTGAATTGCGTGGCGTTACGTTCGGGGAAGATTGTTCGCCAGGAGATAATGGAGGCAAAGGAGGTGTCATTGATGAAATACTCTCACTTAATGTTGAGTTCGCAATATTACTGTTACCCTGAAGGGTTAAACCATGTAATTTTGGTTCCAAAATATGTCTCAATTCTGTCTCCACAATGTCTACCCATTCATTATCATGCCCAACTAGAAACAAAGTTACTTAAAGTAAAATCATGATTAGATGGGTTTCGATTTGATAAAACACTTACCCGGTGTATTGTGGTCTCTGTAATCTCTACCAGTATGTGCCGTCTGATGAGTATCCGATTCATTACTTGTATCAATCCCGCCTGGACGTCTCCCGCTACTATACGCGGCACTTCCTCGCCCCGAGTCGGCATTCGAAGAACTCTGGCCAGCTTTATCATAGTCGGAACTCGCTGCTGAACTTGGGTTGTTCTTCCTTTGTTCGGGATCCTTTTGGCGTGCATGGATATTATAAACTCCTTCAATTTTACCAATTTCACCCTCCAGCCTCTTTCGAGGTGCACCGGTTAATGCCATATTCACTTTGTCTTCTGATTTGTTTCCCCCTTGGAAAGTATCTTCTTGTTTATTTGTAACACCACTCGAGGCTGCATCCTTTCTCATGAAACCACCTTCATCACTATCCTTCCCTTCACAAACACGTATGGTTTCAACAAGGTTACCTTGTGAACCACGCCGCATTGGCTGCGCTTGTGGTTGTGGTCTATTGTCAGGTATTTCTTTATTGATTTCATCTTCGAAGGAAAGCTGCGGTTGGGACGCGGCCCGCCTCGCTTCAAAGCTTCTTTGCCTTATATTATCACGTTCTAATTGCTGCGGGGATCGAATTAGCTCTGCTCGTCTTTCCTCCATTTTCTCTTTAGCCTCTTTTATAGGTGAATGCATCTGCATGTACTGTGTGGGAGTGAATCTTTGTTGCTGTGATTGCTGTTGTTGGCGTGAATAGCCATTTTGATAGTAATCTTCCGGCCGGGAAGAGAGCATTTCCTGAGATCGGGCTTGTAAAAGTTGTTGATTTTTGTAACTTTGTTGCAGCACAGCATGCTGTTGTTGCTGCTGAGCTATAATTTGCTGTTGGATTAGAATTTGTTGCTGCACCTGGTGGTGTTGCTGATTGAGGGTACCTTCAGTCCCCACGCGAGGTTTACCATAGATTCCCTGCTCACCAGCTGTCATTTTAGGAGTTTCGATTTCTTCGTTTACTACAGACGACGTAACATCAAGATTTCTAAGACTTTTCCTCATCTCCTCAGTGACGTTGTTCAATCCAGGTTCTTCATGCTTATCATCGGCTTCTTTGCTTGACTTAAACTTGCTGGAGATTATGTCTTTAATAGTGTGGTACGTCTTAGTCATTGCTTTGTTAGTCTTCGATTCTTTCTCCTTCTCGGCGTGATTAAGTACGGTTTGTGATTGGCCGCTTGCTGTTTGCTGATTGAAGTCGTCATATTGGCGTTGGGCTTGTGTCTTCGCCAGCTCACCCTGCCACGTCGACCGAGGTACGGCACCAGTTGAATGCCCAACGTTCTGATTCGCTGCATAGTACTCACCGGGATTATGATACGTTGCCCTATAGATCGCTCCGTCATTTTGAATTGGATGGGTATGCCCTGAGTGATTCTGTAATACAGATACCAAACAATGAAGCCTATAAGATTTAATGGTAACCAACAATAAAAGCTACCAAATAGCAGGACACGTACATTTTCGTTATTTAACGCAAATTCCACCATGACGAATTCAACAAATGAAACAATAGTTCACAATAATAGCGATGGCAATGTACTGGTAATAAAGATATAAGCAATACGGGTAATCAAAAGCCGAACATCCTAATGCATACCAAACGCATTATTATTATTATTATTATTATTTAAGTGTACTCCGCATATGACTTTACGTTTACCTCGACGACGAACGCGCAACTGACTGTGTTCTACCGTTGGGCGAGCGCAGTGTGTGATTCGAACGTTGAATATAAACAATGCAGATACAATCTGCGGTCCCACAATTAAGTCTTCGACGCACGAAACTACCATGCGAACGCTGCTGGTACTAGCAAGCAGGTAAACCAGCAACCATGAACGATCCTACCACCTCCAGGTCAACCTTTTCGTGTTGTCGCATGCACTCAGGATATGAGTTGTTTTTTTACATTTAATTAATTCCCAAATTGTGTTTACGAGCTAATTTGAATGCGTGTGAATGGAATACCTGAATACAAGGATGACTTACTTGGTCAGGCGAAAGGATTTGGTGATGCGAGTGGTTACTCCATGCTGACATTTGTTTTGGTGGCACGTCGGGAGCGATGGCACCCTTCGTCCTTTTTATGTAGTCGTTGAGAATGGGAATTTTTGAATTCTTATCTGAACTTGATAGAATTACTTCGCGTTCGATCTGAAATTGTAATGCAATATACAGGAATGCATATTTATAGCTATAAACTGAAAACAATAGAATACATATATGCCCGGTGAAGACGTTTTCTTCGAAACACATGTATTGTTTCCTGCATCACAGGAGAAGGTGAAGGCCCTCATATACAACAAGAAAGAGGTATTGGCATCCTTGTTGTTGCTCACACAGCAATCCTAACCAGTTCGTTCACATATCGGTAACTTGTCGAAGAAAATAAAAATAATGAAAAATAAAATCATTATATTTTCGCAAAGATAGCAAATTACTACTTGATTTTTCTTCTCTATTTCGTTTTTTGTTTGGAGACATTTCAAATACAGTGAAATCTGCCTTTAACAGAACCCTCAATAAGCGTGATTTCAACGGGAACTTTTCCTGATCCGTTGTTTTACGTGACTCATAAGTAATGTAAATTGACTTGTATTAAGCGGAACGGAATGTAATATTTGCGCATAACGAAATGTTTTATATATGTAATCATGGACAAGAGAAGACCCTTGGAATCCCGAAGTAATGCTTTCTTTTCGCTTATATCAGTACTGATAAAGATATATTATTTTGGTTTTTATTCCCTAACTTCAAAAAAGTCTCCCCTCCCCCTTGCTGTAATGGGTGGAATTGACTTGAATGGGAAAATGTCCATAATGGAAAAATCAGTTGATCCCTTGCCTTTCTGTTATAACCAAGTTTCACTCTAGTACGAAGCAATGGCTTAATTTGTAATCGGTCCTCAAAATAGTATAAATTATTCCCATCCGAAAAATAAAATGCAAATCATATTCAGGAATGACTTAATTTTAGAGACATAACCGTGCCAAAATCATTCTAGTGTGTACAAGCATATATTAATGATTAACAACCGCCTGCCCCCATTATAATTATTCTGGTACAATGTCAATGTTAAGATTCACTTGTCACTTACTATTAATCCTGAAGAACCCGAACTTGAAATTCGAAGGGGCTATAAAAGTCGTCTTCAGAAACTGTAGTGACATTGTACTCATCCCTTTCAAACAACACCAATCTCCGTATTCAACAACAATTTCCGTATTCAACAATAATCTCCGTACTCAACATAAACATCGAAAGAGTAAGAAAACTTTAACTTTTAATCTTTCTGTTTCAAGATAAACGTTTTTCAGATGCACAAGTTACAATACTTCCTACTTTTCTGCCTGGTTACCATCTGCATCAATGGCGAATCTCACCGAGCCCTATGTGGCAGTAGGCTAATCGACTTCCTCTCGATTGTATGCGAGGGCAGCTATAATCGACCGAAGAAATCCGGAAATGATATTTACGCGTACGCACCGGCCGAACAGATTGACAGCGCGGCGATCGAGTGTCGCAATCTTAAACTGTTGGAACAGTTCAACAATGAGAACAAGCGGGAACGTGAAATGACCGCCATGGTACCCGCACGCTTCCCGTTCCAGAATCGCGCCAACGCCTTTGACTTTGGCCACTTTGCACGAGATCGTCGCTCGATTACACAGGAGTGCTGCCAAAAATCTTGCACCTTGTCTGAAATGCGCTCCTACTGTTCGTAAACTATCTCAAGAACACTACTACCACCTGATTTGATGCAACATCGACCTAAGATATCATGTACCTACCTAAACCGTACATTAATAATAATTATATGCAAGTAAAGCTATAGTTATTTTTTGAAGAAATAAAAAAGTCTTTTAAGAAAACACTGATTGGTATCGCACCTATGCCACACAGGATCATTTCATTTAGGTGTAATCAGTATATACAATAAGGGATCAACTCCAATGCTAATTTCTCACTCCACTGTACGTCTTATACAGTTACGCAATTTGCATTCTACGCACGCTACTAAAATTGCGCAATTCATGACCAGCGATACTAAATTTATTGTACAAAGTGCCAAGAATTTCCACACATGCAGCAACGGCATAGCTTGGTATATATAGAATCTTAGTAACATTGTTCACCTAATGAGAAACATTAATTAATTAATTAAAAGTTGCAATGAAGTGCAAATATCAATTAATCACTTCTCACATAGCATGTTTATATAGGTATTTCTTTCATAATAACTTTTTAATATTTAATAAAGTTTAATTGAACTATCCGTTATCAAATTATGTATGGTACGTCCTAAAATGGATATTTTAAGCTTTTAATTGTTATAACATTTACAATAACACTTACAGATATAAAGAAGAGTTCATCTAATGCTTTTGTACTCACAATTGTAAGAACATATCAGGCATCTGAGAAAATTCTCATACGCATACTAGAAATGCATCATTGTACCGTTCTTTTAGTGTTATCATTGGGAACATTTTCATTTTATGGTCATTAATACTTACGGGAAATTTACTGGAGTGGGTTTGCAGATTTTGTGGATTTGGGCTGGATGTGGCCATCGGGGTGTCTAATCCCGCTGCTCCAGGTATGCTTGGCTCGTTGTACAGTGGATACGGTGGCATTCTATAAGGAGGTGGCGTTACTTGTCCGGGGACGTTGATTTGCGGCTGTTGGGATGATAAAGGTTTGGGTGGTGGCACCGGCTTGTAAGGCCCATAACCTTCCACCTCAACTATAACAAAATTTATAGAAAACTTATATAGTAGCAGGAATAATATTATTTATTAATATAAAAAAATACAGAGATATTAGTGGAAGCTATGACGTAGATCAAGTAAAGATCCTGCGGACATAAATTACATTTAAATCAACCTCATCAATACCAACATATTTCAAATATGCATTATCACTTGCAATTAAGTTGTCTGGATTATATCTATCATGCTATCGCAATTCAGGAGAATCAATGGGCGAAAAAAAACAGACTAATTTATGTGGTTTCCCATATAAAGAGTTGCAGAGTTAAACTCTAGCACGGTCCAAAAATTGATTTTTCATTTATTTTCTTAAAGTTTGTTGTCTTAAAAAGGTCTGATTCAAGGTTCAAATAAAAATTCCAAGAAATGAATTATTCATTAATAATTTTTCAAATACGCTCTTTCTGAGACGCATGTTTTTCAAAGCGGTAACAAAATATCTCAGAAACCACTCAATCGTTGAACTTGAAGTTGTGGTTATTGTATTCGTAATTATCTAGTCGGGTCATAAGCGTTTTTTCGATTGTTAGTTTTTTGAGCATAGTAAAATCGAAGTTTCTCTTGAAAATCGCTACATTGAGTACATAACCTCGCCATTTTGCCAAAAATTGATATTTTCTGACAGAGAGTAGATTATAGTAGTAATAATAATACAAATCACTGCGTCCAAGTTCCAGTAGAAAACATAATATTCTCTAAAGAATAAAGCGTCGAATTGACTAGATTACAGTAATTTTTATTTGGTTTCAGATGATTTTTGATTAACGACACTGTTTTTTGCAACACCCGGTACGCGGCTCCAATATTTCGTTATATACCCTCTTAAATCTTATTAATAAAATTATAGAATCTGTTGAAAAGAATTCATACAATCATTCAGAACTCAATTAGTATGTAAATTTGTAAGTGAACATAAATTAGACAATTTATAGCTGATTAAAATTTAGGCCACGACATATTATACCAAGTTAATGCATTTTATTGGCCAAATCATATAACCGGAAAGTTTGGCTCTAAACTTTACGACTAACGCATAAAGCACTATCTCATGTATATATGTAGCAACCGCACTGAATATAATCATTACGAACTGTTGAATAGGTACTTGCAGCAACTGTGGAAAACTTTTAACAATATTCTTCCACAATTTCTTTGGTTACAATTATGTATTCTTAATTACGCTTATTTTATGTATGGTGTTTATTCTAGTGTATCTAAGCACTGCCACACATGAGTTTACCTTTACATTTAACACAGGAACATTTCTATCCTAATGATACTTCTTTTGCGGTAATTGCCGGTCTTCTTCGTGCGCTACTTTTGTTCTTTTCCTTTGATAACTCAAACTGTGTGAGCCAGCAATATAGAAATTCCACACAACAATGAACACTAAAATGAGTAGTAAATATACAAACAATACAAAAATTTTACTACTTGCCTAAGAGTTTACAGGTAATAGAATTGAAGACTAATTGAAATGATCGCACATTAGATTAAGAACCTTAAACGAGGATAAGCATGGTTGCATCGACTGAGGTGAACACTCACTTCATCGTCTTTTCATTACGTTACGCGTAATTTAATCTGTCTGGCTAATGAAAAAGAGCGTTGCACCTAATTAATTTGTTTTACAAAATGCGGATAACTGTTTGATACACTCGATGCGGATTTACACATCGCGCGTTTTCTATCAAGAAGTGTTGCTACAGTCCATTGACTTAAGAACGCTTCATGTAATCATTCTTAGACGTCCAGGAATGAATGGCAAATACCAAATTATACTCATTTCTATTGACAAGATTCTCATTAATACCATTTGTACTTGCTGCATTGGTTCCCGTTTTAAGAATCAAATCCTCAGGAGTGGAAAACGGCGTTAATGAAGTCTGCGATCTGCGTAGACGTTCGCCGTGCTTCACCTGACGCACCGTCCGTCCAGTGGCCATTACAGGAATGCATCATGCGCTTTAACACTTTTTTTATTGCAAACAATTGCAAACCGCCGCGCCGTCACAAGTGCTTACTTTGAAATCAAGCATGAGTCACGACGAATTGCGGGGCCTCAGCTCTACTAAGCATGCGCACGCGCCTCAAGAATGGTGCCCACATACTGGGCAAAGGCGATAAACTTTTGCAAAGTCGTGACCGTAATCTCTGCCGCAATTTCGTGCGCTCAATTTCGCGCACTTCCTCGTAGGTGGCTTTTTTCTCGCACAATATCGAACTCACAACACTTTCAGGAAAAGCGCGCAGGAGCACACGTGGAAATTTGTCCGGTATTCGTCCGCCACCGGCGTTGGCTATTGTTTGTCGGTCTGGTTTCGAGTGTGGTGGGCTGCGAGTGTTACACGCACGATTCGTACGAAAAAAAAACGGCGACTAATAACAATAGGTGGGGATTTTCATTGCGGGCGCAAAAGCAAGACGTGATGCCACCGCGATAATCCTCGTTATGCATAAGAGAGTTCGCAGGCCGGCCTAGGCCCAACGCCATCGCATGTCTCGCTTCCACCGCAATACACACGCCGATTGTTATCTGTATTTGCATAGAAAGGCGGGAAGTATGTCGGCGCTTGTGCGAATCGGGACCGTTTCATTGTTCCGCTTCTTTGCCCGGCAGGAGTCGAGGAAGATGTTGTCTTACAATTCGCGTATTCAAATCAGCTACGTCTACGCTAAGGGCAAACTTGCAATTATATTACATACGGATTGCAAGTGGCAATTAAAGTTAAAATCATCTTGATTTTCGTAATGCTACTCGAAATTTCGTAATGGCCTAAAGATCATGTATTTCGTTAGAAACTAATTTTATAATTAAACAAGAGTTTATAAGATTGAAATCCCAACTTTACATCATTTCCTGCTTTATGGTATTATCCTTATATTAAAGTTGATTTTGTTACAAAATATTATTTCGTTACCAAATAAGCTCATTTTTAAATTAGTTCGGGTAACAAAAAAACTAAAGCTTAAGTTATGTGAATTTCAATTTTATGGACTAATTTCTAAGACGATTAAGGAAGCCGCTTAACCAGGAACTGTGCTCTACTGATTCGAACCTTAGTAACGAACAGACAAAATAAGGTTTGTCAATGCAAGCGATACCAAAATATAGACCTTTAAAATAAAGTAGTATCAAGAAATTTAGGAAGCATAAAATACAAATGAATAATAATAATAAATATATAAACACATAACAATTTGTCCTGCGTCCGGCGGTGTTTCTAAAGTGTCCTACCCTTTCTCAAATATCTTAAGTTTTATTAAAATAATTCGACTTTTGTTGAATAGGTTCTCATCCGTTTGAAGTATCGAGAACAGTCAGAAGTATCAATCGAATGGAAGAATCGATATCTATTAATATCGATACCTCTTTAACACTAACAAGCAGAGTGCGTCAATTGTCCAACACGGACTGGAATGAAATTTTTTGTACGTGTAGTACATATATAGAAATAAATTGTGTTGACGGAATTTTATGCCGACTCAAAACGGCATAAAATCCCGTACTACACGTACAAAAAGTTTCATTCAACTTGGTGTTGGACAATTGCAACACTCTCCTTGTAAGACACAGCACATTTCCCCCTGTCACACATGATCAGCTTTTTCTTTGTCAAAGTCTGGTCACTTTACCAATGTCACCTTATTAGCCATTAGCAGGGAGGCTCAATCCGTCGATCGCGGTGTGTTTTTAGGCAGATCTTCAGTCTTCTTTCGGGATTTATGTGTTAACTAACAAAATTTCTTTATTTGCTTAGAAATTCGCCATTAACTCAGCAGAAATCGATTTCTTATGCGGTTTCTTGAATGATTCGAAGATGTCAAATGCTTTGTATCAGCTAACAAACACAGAATGGTTACTGGACTTATCATTTTCGACTGACTTTTGCACGAAACTTAATGATTTAATTCTTGAACTTAAAGGTAAAGGATGAAATAAATTACACCAGAGCATTTAAATAACTCAGCAAGTGGTTAAAAGAAAATTTAAAAGATCAAAACCTACACATTCCCCGTCCATCGCCAAATTTGTGAAAACATATATTTATTCTCATAATCAATTCGACCCAAGCAGAATGATTAATGTGAGATTGAAGTGGTAAAACAATTCAAAATACGTTTGCGGGGTTTATGAAAGTTGAGAAAATTGCAATATTTTTTGCTAATATCTTACAAGCGGTAAACATTCATGAAATTTCTAATAAAATATTTAAATATTGCAAATACAAGGCTAAATGAAATAGAAATGGAAATAAAACAGAAGTGTCAAATCAAAATTATTTGTTTTTAAAATCAAAAGAATCTATTTGGCAATACTCTAAAGATAAATGTGCACTATCAACAAATGTTGCACACAAATTGATGTCTTCTTTGGATCGACTTATTTCGCGGAATAAGCGTCTTTGGATATTAATATTTTGCTTTGCTGACAATACTGCAGAAGAACTAGGGTCAACTCTCTCATTAAAGAGATTTGATTGTGGATTCTGTGTACAAAAAAGTTAAGCAGTTTTGCCTTAAGGAAAACTCGCCAATAACTTATAAAATAGTTTTATTAAAATGAATCTATTTCAGAATAAGATTGATTACTAGTCCGGGAAACAATACCCAAAACGGTCATAATTGTAACCTAAATTGCTAATATCGCACAGAAGTAATAAAGCATATCGTTTCAACAATGCATGATAGCTCTGGAATAAATTGAATTTGAAACAATTGAATGTATACGAGATTTATCGTTAGAATATATAATGAATAACTAGGTTTGCATGTTGCGAACCAAACAATATTAAATTAAAGATGCTAAGAGGAGTAAAGTGAATATCCATTAGGCAGCCAAGCAATAAAAAATTTCACGCAATTACGCCATGGAATATAATTACTCAAATTGTATAGCAGTACTGAATGCGGTATTCCAGATTAATTCCCCAAACAAATAAAAGACAATGTGCACTTTGTTATTATGAGTACTATTACAATAATATTGATGCACTCAAACTGAGCCTTTAAAGCATTGAGTATTACTAGCTAACCCGGCGAACTGTATTCCGACAAACTTCCATATATTCATACATCATCAATTTTTCTTATTACGAGCCTAGAATAAATGCTTCACTTATAATTTGTATCACTTTTTTTAATTGATCGAGAATCGACTGCAATAGTTCTATTTAATTCCTTAACTGAGCGCAACTACCCCATCATAATTCAGAATGTCTCTTCAATTCTGGCAACTAGTAGTATTAGAGGAACATATATAGTAATAGTAGAGAATGATACCTTTAATATTCATAAACGAGGTGGATCATGCAATGAAATTTGCATGATCCACCTCGAGATTTATGAAAAGTCATAGCTCATCCTGATACGAAAGGAAAATATTATTTCGCATTAAGTTTATTGTTTTATTATTGTTCATGGCTTGTGGAACTCAGGGAAGCGCCAGATGTATTACTTCATTTTCATATTTTTGTTTTCTTGTTTATTTTAACCTTTCTCTTTCTTTTTTTTTTATTGCTTGAATTGCTTGACCAGTACTCTTAACTCTGAATATGAAGGAAAACAATCACAACAATTTTCGCCGACAGAGCAAATCAATTCCTTTCTCCAATACCATCTATAGAATGAAGCTATTTTTATATGTTCACTGTTGATGCGGTAATTACACGAACAATAGTCAACTACTATGCACCATCTGTAGGTGAATACTTGAACTGTTGAATTGTTTTCCCTATTTTGAATATTTTCTTAAATTTGATCCTGTTCCCGACCCTGATTCCGTTAAAGGGTTTAGGCAAAACAAATTGATATCAATAAACTGCCTATTTTGCCAATTTTAAATATTCTATCACAAGAAAGAAAACATATTCTTATTGGAATCACATTTCTCGACACCATCCATGAAATTAATATCCCCATAAAATAGTATACTAAGTTCTCAGCATTGATACAATAATTAGACTCCATTATATAATATCAATTACACACAATTGCTACAAAAAAGTATTGAATTTTTATCGGATAACGTGTAGGAATCTTGTGAGAAGGCAACCGCTCTGCAAGCTGATAGCATCCATGGTAAAGTGCTGATTTGAAATTACGACTAATTGCGTTTCAACGCGAAACCATCAGCGTGTAGAAAAACGTCGCGGGTGCAATGCAACAAGCTGGGAAACAAATTGTACGCGCTTCATTATTTTTTTTCTGAAACCACTTCTTCTGTGTACATCAGCCTGCATTTTTCTGCACTCGAATAATGATTTTACTTAATTAATTGCGCACGTTTGTCGTGTTTTATTTGTTTTGCAACGAGAAAATGGTAGCGGCAATGGCGATTGCAATTGCTGCCAATTATTTCCCAGCGTAATCGCGGCCAGAAAGAGCCGATAGACGCCTCAACAAGATTTCAGTGAAGGCTTTAGAAATGATATCAGCTAATCAAGATTCTTTCGAAAGTTGGAATGCTAGAAAACGAGTGTGTCTTGCCCAAGATGGCCAGTTGCATGGTGCGTGTGTTAATCCAGTTCTGTACGCATTAAGTAATATTGCTGAGGTCTTGCATCGAAGTCACCGATCAGATCTCTGAGATGCAGCGGCGCATCAGACCCCGACCAACGACGTGCTGCACAATTTGATGCGATACTTCGCAGATGAATGCTAGTAATAGCCAACCAGTTTGTGAATCTTGCCTATGCAGTGCAGAAGAAATAAACTCTCATGTACACAGCGTCTTGTAGCGCATACCAAGAGCTCCAAGAACGTTAAGCTCTTGCTTAGGGCAAGTTAAAGGCGCTCAAACATGTAACGGATGCATGTATTAAACTACCTCAAAACGCGACATATCCTGCTGTCACTTTAATTTTTATGTTTATGCTTTCAAAATGCGATTAATTAGCATCTTAAGGTATGATAGAACATTTATTACACGCCATAAACAGTCAGCGTTTACATACAAGATGTTCTAGGCGCAGAACTCTCCAATTGTTGATTTAAAAGTCTTTTCAGGGTCGTGTGCCAAATTCCCAAAAAGTTTTGCTTACCGATTGTATCTTGTCTATTCAAATCCAGCTTTCAAATTTCTGAATTCAAGTCGTTCACTATCAAATCACGCGCCACTGCACATAGATGTTCAACTGTTCACTAATTGCAGTTATAAGTTCACCACACGGTTCTGGGATGTGCGCAGGTTCATTAATACCTGATAAGTTGGCAAATACGGGCGTAAACAAGAGCACTCTGCACGCGGCACCAACGAATGAAGAGCACATGAAACTGCGTCGTCGTCGTCGCCCTGCGAAAGACGTCGCCGTTGCGAGCAGCCGTCTATCTAGCCGAACATTGTTTGCACCTGGCGTGTACAGGTAACAGGTTGGAACGCGAGTGCCGTGGCGACGGTGGAAGACAACGCAGCGCCGCGTTGTCGGCCCGCGCGTGGTTTAGACCTGGTCGGGCGGGCGGATGGCCTTTTAAAACACAAGAACACACATACCAATAGGCGCACACCGGGCATGTGTGTGCCGGATGATGGTTTCGTGGATCGTTGGTCTGTTGTCTTTCGGAGAAGTAAGACGACTGCACGTGAATGGCCACGGCGTGCAAGACCAACTGAGAGAGAATGTTTGAGAGGAGATGGGGGATTTTAGATTTAAGCTTGGATCTTATTCTATCCGAGTGTAATCGAGTTCTTGTACCTCTGAATCTGCAAATTGGATTTTAGAGTCATTGGCATTTATGCAAATAAATAAATGACTACCAATCAATTAATTTGCACAATTTACAGCTTTTCTTCGGCTGGTTGGTTTTTAATTTCCATTAAAATTTTTGTGCTTGGTTTAGGGCAGTAGTCTACAATCTATGGTTCGTGAGCCTCTCTTTGGATGTGAAGAAGAGGCACTTCAGATACTGGAGTTCCCCTTGAGGGATTCTCCCGATGGAGAGGACTCCATTTGGATATTATGAAATGTGTGGTGTTTTAAAAACTTAAACTTTGTAGATTGAAATTTTGGCCTTGTGGACTAAAAGGGTTGTCTATCACTGATATAGGTTAATTGCCAGAAGGAGTGTACAATAACTTAAAATATTAATGTTTAACTTTTTCCTTGATTTCATATTTTTACGCTCCAGAGACCAAAGACATCAGTATATCTGCAACTAATCGAGAGGTAACAAGAAAAGTTGAGTTCCTCAGCGAATTCAGTGCACTATTAAATCGTGATCCTTTCCATGTAATAAATCACAGCGATCACTTATAATTGTTACCAATTTCGAACGGTTTAAGAAATTTCACACTATAGCTAGGAGCTATCGCTCTCGAGAAGACCATAGTGAACGGAAATTATTCACAATTTGACAAGACAATCGTTACGAACGTATGGGATAAATAAATCGAATTGAAACGAAAGAAAGCCTCGAATCAGCCGCTGAATTCACTTTAAATCTATGCGATTGCTGCATCGTATTTGAATCAAGCGATTAATTGAGTGAATTGCAGACTTATCACCTCGGAGCGAAATTTATTGGTCGATTGTCTTCATTCCACATGTGCCTGTGACTTAACTTTCTTTGTCACGGACCCGACTTGAAGAGTCGAGAAAATTCTAGTCGTTTAGACGTGAATTTAAAAGAACTATTGTATTGGAGTTACTTGACACCAAATTCGTTGTACTCATCTAAACGTATAAATGCAGATTTCGTGTTTCTTTTTAAGTTGAATAATTTTAACATTAGACATATGGATAATTATAGGTTTGTATCGTGAAGGCATGTTTTAGCAATTTAATTATACCTTGTTTATTTCTTATAAAAAATAAACTATTCACCGAATGTGTTTATGTGAAATTTCATAATTACTTCTTTATTAATAGTAAAAAATTTGAATATAAGTATATTTATATAAATTTATTGCCTTGGCAACCTGGTTTAGTTTTTTTTGGAAGAATACCTTTGTTAAAAAAATGGATAATAACGTTGTAATACTTTCCGTACTAAAAAAATCATTTAAAATCCTGCTTGAAATTTGCAACACTTAGACTAATCAACTAACAATCGAATACATATTTGAAATGAAGATTGTAATGTGAAAATTGATGAGTTTTTTGGGTGATTTCTTTCGGGTGGGCGTTTTGCAGAGAAGCTGATTCATTTTGAAATGAATAGTCATTGACTTGATGGCCAAATGTAAAAATTCATTTTTTACGAACACATTTGTTAAAAATGTACAATCAAGATGGTGCAGAAAAGCTAATTTCTGGTTTAAATCACTTAATTCGAAGCATTTATTTAAGGATTTCTATACTATATCTAATATAAATAAATTATTGATGTGTATTTCGTTTAATTTTGATGTTTTTGTATATTTTTTGTGCAGATAACCCCGTTATTCGCTGTTAACATTCATACTTTTATATGTTTTGATCAAGCAATTTGATTTCAGTTTTAAATTACTCACAAAAAAGCAGTAGAGTAATTTGGAAATACCTGAAAGGCAAGAGTGGAAATTATATTTTTCGGAAGAATATCTTACAATTAGTTAAAAATTGAAAATAAAGATTTAATACGTTCGGAACTAATACATCTATTTAAAATTGTAATCTTCGTATCAACTAATACATGCTTCAGGAGTAAGGTTTTGAAGTTAATTTGTTTTTATTTAGTATTTTTTGTAGAGCATTACATTCTGGAATGCCTTTGTTAAAAATGAACAATCAAGATGTAATACTTTCCATACTAAAATTACGTTTAAAACTTGTTTCATTTACACGAACCGAATAAATGCTTCAAGTTGAAGTTTTACTGTTAATATTGAAGTGTTTTGATTATTGCGACCGTTTTGAGACCGTGTTTTGTAGAATAGTGGATTAATATTGAAATGGATAATCATTGCTTTGATGGCCATTGCTTGATTTGCATTATTTTCGGACAAATACAAATGTTAGAAATGGATAACGAATAATAATACTTTTTGTAGTAACAAATTCATTTAAAATTCAGTTTTAAATTTGCATCACTTGCAATAATCGTTTAAGGATTGAATAATTGCTTCAAACTAAGGTTTAATATTAATTTGCTTTGATTCATGATTTTTGAGACATGCTTTTTGCAGAGCAGTAGATTAATTTTTAAATAACTAATCATTTTCTTGATTGCAAAGAGTTGAATTGCAGTTACCTTGACAAGGCACGTTCCACAATCCGAAACTTCATAATTTCCACGCGAGAAAGTTGGTAGTGCACATTGAGCACAGCAATTGTTAAATTTTACCTTCGCAATGCTGCTGCTGAAGCGCCTGGAACTGGGAGGACACGCTCGGAATGCCGAGCGCTGCCAATGTGGCCGTCACCGACGTGCTCGTGGCCGGCACCAAAGCGGTGGAATGCGGCTGAACGGGGCTGAAAATGATCGCACCTCGGGGCGGTATCGGCGGAGCCGCGTCTACCTCGAAGAACGTAATTGCGGTGGTGGTCGGTGGCTGACGTGCAATTAGCGTTTTCTGAAACAAGTGAAACATTTGAGGTAAACCCTGCGAAACCACTTCGCTGCATAAAATTCCGAATAAAACTCGCTAAAGCTATAGTTTTCAATCGTAAACGCACCAAGCATTGCATACTTTTGCAGCGCGGAAAATGAAAAATGAGTTAATGATGCATGCACACGCATGGGATATATTCAACTCTTTTCGAAACAACCTACTCTTACTTTCTGCTCTTCACTCATTCCGGTACAATCTTGGTGTTCAACCTGCTTCGGAAATACGCCATAACCCGAACGATTCTGTCTTTTAATTCATTAATGGTGAAGCTGTGCGCATGGCATTCTGTTAAAATATCATAAAACAGTCAATCATAAAACCATTAATTTCTTGGTAATAATTCGTCGAGTTGCCAACAGAAAAAAGATTTAGCCGTGTTTTGCTTCCATATTACATCATTACAATAATCCAGTACAATACAAACATGTTCAACTAGGATATTTATATAAAAACATACTAACTTGATAAAATTATTCAGAAATAACTTTAATAATTTTTAATTTGCCCTCGTGCATATGGCCTTGATTCAAATAACTAACGACATAATTTTGAATAAACTTCTTTCTATGCACGAACAAGTTTTCAGAAAAAAAATTAAGATACAAATAAGTAAACAGAAAGCAAATTTAATATGCAAACAGATTCGAGCAATGGTTGTAAAATTACAAATAAGGAAGCAATAAATAATAGCCCGTTTATGAAATGAAGATTATTATTTACGACGGATTTTGTTTGGCATGTCAACAGCAGGATTTACTATAAGTAAAAGATTTTTAATTTGTTGACAAGAACTAAGATATAAAACTACTTTCATTTTAGTCATCGAAGCATATAAATTCATCAAAACGAATATAAAACTTTTTATCACCTCATCCATATATTTTGTCAGCAAATTGTTCTAAAATCGAAAAGTATATAAAATTTTTATTTGCAAACATCAATTTAAATATATGTCATGTTTTAATTGTACTTTTCCATACTTGACATATACGCCACTCAGGTAATAAAATTTTAAACATTTTGTTCCTTAATTGGCTTGATTCAGGTTTATGTTTGTAAATATCAATAATAATTAAGTTGTTTGTTTAGATCATTTACTTAGATTTTGAGGGGGATATTCGCATAGGTCTAAAAAATTGATTTCTTTTTTAAAAATTTCGAACAAAAATTCCAAGAAATAACGAAGTTACAACAGAAAAAGTTATTTATTGGCTGATTGTTTCATTAATAACTTGTCAAGCTCGTTTTTCACAAAGTGATGTTCTTGAATCGTTAACCAAAATATTTCAAAGGCAACTAAAGAAAGTTATTTGTGGTTAGTGTATAAATAAATATGTAGTTTTTGCCGAAAGATCGTTTTCCGATTGTTACTCTTTTTCAGGAGTAGATTGATAAATCTACTACTATATTTATTACGCAGTCTCTGGAATTGGCCGTTTTAGAACCATTTTCATTTTTTTTCTAAGATATAATGTAACATTCAATAACATTTGGCAATAGATATCATGTACCAATGATGCTAGCCAAAAAATGATATAATCAGAAAGAGAGTGACCTCTGGATCAGAATGATACCAAATTTATTTCAGACTCTCAGGAATTGTCCGTTTCTAGGTCATCTTAGTTGATTTTATTTCCAGAAGTAAGATAATAAGGCACGGCTAAAAATGATATGAACAAAAAGAGTGCGTTCTCCGGAGTTGACTGATACTAAATTTAATACATACTCTCCGGAATTGTTCCTTTTAGAATCGTATTAATTCATTGATTGCAATCGAAAAAGCATATACATTTTGTTCACGTGTTCAGTAATTTTCCAAGGAGACATGTGTTCAATTACTTGGTTGAGGCGAGCATTTTTAGGTGGTCCTGATTTCCTTGAGAGCCTGAATAGCCCTTCAGTTCCTTGCTCTATATATTGAGGGACTTAGCACACATTTTAGGAGCATTTCTTAGTGCTTCTGATTCCTCCAAAGCATGTGTGGCCCTTCAATTTTTGTTCTAACATTTGAAGCATTCTTTGTTGGTTCTGATTTTTTGTGATTCTTCTGAAGCATGTGTTGCATACTTATTACCTCCTTTAGGTATTGAGGGAATTTTTTTTGCCTCGTTTTAGGTATAAAATACGCCAGCAAGATTTTTTGTTGTTGTGGTGGTTCCTCTGAAGCAAATATTACTCTGTAATTTCTTGATCTACGTATTATTGTAAATTCTCCCACCACCCCTAAGACCCCTAGTGGCCCCCAAGGGAGGCACGCCTCCGAGTTTGGCAACCTGCCGCAGATAGCCTTCGGCAAAGGTTCCCAGTGTTTTGTCAATTTTTAAACATCTTTATTCAAAAAATATATTTAAAATATTCGCGAAAGCGTATACTACAAGTGAAAAAACCGATTAGCTATTCCAAATTGTTTCCGTTATAAATGCTCGCTCTTAAACTGTAAAATAATTACCAATTATATTTGGAAAGATACATTTTTTAACTTACATCATTATCAACTGGTTCAATTGTAGCTGGCCCTCGTTCAATGTTAATATTTTTAGTCTGCATGGTCAATTTTTACCTGAAACAAATAAAAAGAATATATCGATTAATATACTTTGTGCGACATCTAGTCGATGGTTTCTAAAGTATACCGGAGACCCCATTATAGAGGAATCTGTCCCGCACAAAGAGTAAGATTGAAATAAAGAGGTCAGTAACTATTTACTTAGATCTTCCAGGATTTTTACAATATTGCTTTCATTTCAATTATGCATTTGTTGTTTTTCGCCGATGTTTTTGTGATTATGGCGTCATTGAATATAATTAATGATTTTTTATTGAGTTTCTGTGCGGATAAGGAATTATACTAAAAATATACTAAATAATATGCTACAGTCTATTTAATTTTTAAAGGACACTTTTAAAAGGGCTAATCGAAGGTCTACAAAAGGATCGAAGTATGACCTTTCAGCGTTCAAATCTGAGCTAATTTAATTGTGACACGCTTTTCTTTCCTTTCCGGTTGACCTGTCTGTGTCTTTCCACCCCGCTTTGATTTCGTTCCGTTCGATTCGTTTGTTCGGCGGAGCAAAGCCAAATTTTCAGCTGTCTAACATGTCGTCACGTCGTCGTTGAACAAAGAACACACTGAAATGCGCCCCTGCGTGATAATATCATCATGGAGCCAATATTCCATACTTATTCAGTTTGTATACAATTTTTATTTTATTTTCAGGATCTTTACAACGTGTCTAAAATGTTCAGTATGGGTTGCAAAACGGATTTGCACGCCATTGCACATCTTCCTTCATTAACAAACATAACGTTAACGTCTTCCTCCTGCTTGATTACATCCCGCGATAATCTAAACGACGGTCTAAAAAGCCAATCATGTAATTGGCCTGATGCGATTTCCTGCATGGCGCGAGCTGGCCAATTGAAACAGCAATAATGCTAACCCAGATATATCGGGCGCGCGATGCCCATAATCTCGTATTCATTATAATACTTAATTAATGGTTCGTTCGCAATACGCTTTACGAGTCTTATTATAGTCCGCTCATCGCTGAATGCTTGTATGACAGAACCTTCGATGGAGTAGTTAATTAAAACAAAATAAAATTAATTGCGGATATCGTTGGGTGCGCTGCCTTATCCTGTCACATCCTCTTCATTGTCGTATATTGCTATCCATTACGTGTTATGAATTATAGAAAATTCTTTCTTTTGCATTAATAAACCAATTTGGTGTTAATTAATATCTTATGAACGAAAAATGATGATATCTAATGAATTTAATGCCATTAAGCAGTTGCAGAGAAACAGTTAGAATTCGTTGAAAATTTAACACACGCGTTTGTATAATAACAAAAGTTTATCACTTAAATTCGCGACTAATCCTCTTACATAAATCTACTTTAATTACGTCAAATCTCGCTTACTTAATCGCCAATCTCTATTTTTAGCCTTGGGATATCCTTTACAAAGACTCACAATCAGTGTGCGTTCACAAAGTTGCTCTGGGTTCCTGGAAGCGTCCTTAAATCGCATTGCATGCTATAAAAGACGTTGATATCCGCTAGAAAATTGTGTTATTTATGGCGGCAAATTATACAGAAATTATTCTGAAAATGCACATACTAACATCGGCCATTTCCGACTAATGAGTGAAGCAATCCCAACTTTGTAACCATTGCAAACATCTCATTTTAAATTCGTGTAGTCAAAATCAAAAGCATTTCTTGAATCATCAAAGTGCTTAATCCGACACGTTTAAACATCCACATTCAGATAATCACCACGTTTTCATTCACCCTCATCCTTTTGCAGCTTAACACGACTATAATTAAACGATAAATTAACGATAAAATAATCGGCTGATTTAGTAATTTATCAAAAGAAATAAATGAAATTCGTACAATGATGAAAAGTGAGATTCATCCCCTTTTTTATTCTGTGAAAAGGTTCTGACAAGGAAGAAAAACATTAAATATTTTTTGTGAATATTATTCATTTAAGGACTACCGTACCGAAGGATCCTCTTGGATACGCCGGTTTTTGCATCTTTCCAAGGTTGTAGGAGGTTTTACGTGGATCACTTTGTTGTGGGCTGGTTTTTGTCATTTTTTGGACAGTTTATAGTCGACCGGCCGCCCTCAAACCCCGCAACACGCGACAACTCAATTCCTTCCACTTTGTAAATTGTCTATGCTCGCGCACGAGTAATGCGCTTCCTTTGCTTTTGTTTTTGCGGCGAATGTTGACGAATGTAGCGCTTTACCGGGGCATGCAGGGGCGATGACAAAGAGCGCGCCTGTGAGAAGAATGAAATATTTTCTTTGGTTGGCCGGCTGGACAAAACCTCTGGACAGCTTTGGACATGAACGCATACACAGTACTCTGCTACTGGTCATCGCCAGCACTGCAAGAGCGACTACCAACCAGAGGTCGGCGAATTGAGTTTACGACTTCCAACTGTTACCGGCCGTTTCCAACTGTTACATCATCCGCGGATTGTGATGGGAAACGAAACAACCACGCACGATTAAACCGCGCGGAATTTCATATAGCTTCACATACAACGATGGGTAGATGCTGTGGGGACCGAAGAAAAATATGTCACAATCCCAGGAGACACATAGCGAATAAAGTATGTGTTTGAAAAGTTTTTTTTATGAAACTCGTATTAACCGAAAATGTCAAGAATTTGTATTCCTAGGATTTCTATACCACAAAGAAAACTTTTGACAATAGCTGTGTCCCATGCTTTTTCTAAATCTTAAATTTAAAATGTATAACAATATTTTCAAGTGAGGACAAAACAATGAATAGTAGATGCGACGCAATGGGAATTGGGACCAACTTGTCCCTCGTGCATTCTGGCGATGTTCGACTCTGTTTGAGTTTGGAAGGATGCGCCTCTCAGGATTTACTTTTTACTATTTGTATTCCAACTCCCATTTCTATTTCCTCAAACCACAAGTTTTCTTCAACTCTCTAAAACCCATTTTCGACTTCCTGTCATTTCAATTTGCATAATTATTAAGTCTATAATTTTCATGAAAATTGAAATTAGCCAATCTGCTAATCCGATTTTTATACAGCAAATTTAATTTAAAAAATAGAGTTTATAAAAATATTTTTACTATCACATTCTCCTATTGAATATTCGCTGAGTAAGACGTTCGGTATATTTTCTTCTCAACTTTTCTTCAAAAGAATCCGAAAGTTAATTTTAGGTTCTGCCTTTGATCGGCCGTAAAACTTCTAAAACCTCTACCGAGCTTTTATCTCGGTATAATACATTTAATCAACTTTTTAGTCCTCTATCCATACAGTTCATTAGCGGTGAGGATTGAAGTCGGTATTCACTGAAATAATACAGAAAATTTAATTCCAAACGAAACATTCTTACTCTTGTACACATTGCATGGAAGAAAATACGAATATCGTGCCCGACATAATCCAATACGTCGTAATCCAACAGCAAGTTGAAATCGGATCCTTGATCTTCGATACAGTCTTACAATCATGCAGGGGGAAAAGTTAAGTTTCGTATTACGCTACTTCCGGCCCGCCCTATGTTTTGGCTTTCTTTACTTTACTAAATAAATAAAAGAATGTCTATATAATTTAGAAATGCGCAATATAAAGTTTTACGCATTGAATTTAATTTCTACTGCCATAAATATTGATAACATCCTGTATGATCATGAAAAAGGGCATTGCAAAAAGGTATCTCTCAAAGGTGCAGTAAAATAACGCAGTAGATTATTTGGTATTTCGCTTTCTTTGTGTCGCTTTCTTCCTATTTTTTACGTCCCTCTTTGGGGGCCTCACGAAATAAAAAGGAAAGCTCGCGCTGGTAACTTAATGCGAACCTTTATTTTCGCTTTTAGCGAGAAAACCACTCCCTTTAGCTGGGTTTGTTTTCCTTTTCGATTTTCGCGACATAGACACATCCATCTTGCTTTCTACTAAAGATTAAAAGACGCAGTCAAAGGATGAAAGTATAATATCCATATTTCCAACTCTCTACAGTAGGAATATGAGAAAAGACAGGCATGCTCGAATTAGATATACAATTAAGTCAAAGGCAAGTCGGAAATACAAAATAACCACACATTACATTTTAGCTAGGTTATTTGATCAGTGTACTATTTGCGGAGATGCAACATGTTCAAACAGAAACTAAAAATCCACATCAAGTTGCAAAACAGAACACATATGGCGGGAATCCTTTTTGGTTGCACATGCAACGTAGTTACAGTTTGTGCTGTTGAATATACTTTTTATGGAATATAATTTTTATTTTCAGTATGTTAATTAAAGCAGAAATTGCGTGCATTCCAAAATTAACTTTACGTCTATTTCTGACAGCCCTGTAAAAAGTGAGGAATATGAAGTTAGTGTTTTTATCAAACATTGTAGAAAAATATAATTAAGCACGTGCATGCCTGTTTGTATGGCGTGTAAAACTTTATCATCTTAGGAAATAAATATAGGTCATTAAATAAAATTTTACATATCTTGATGACCATCATTGAATTATATTAACACGCATATAAACAATATCGATTGTTGTAATGATAATTGATTTATTTTCCATCATATAAGAATGATTTTTTTCCATGTTCTAGGTTGAGTTCAGTGTTATATAATTTTTGTTGAACAAAAATACCTGCGTTATTACATTTCATTGGTTGATTATTGAATGAAGCTCCCACCGATTTAGGTGTATAGTTACTGTAATACTTATGTTACTGTAATACTTATGTTTGTTCCAACCCTGCATATTATAGGTACATAACCCAATTGTTTTCTTAGCAAACAAGTTTTCGTAATGATAAACAATACTGGAATGTATTCATCTACCAGCACTGTCATAATTTGAAGTAGGCTACGTATATCATTACTTAAACAAAATAGTGAATATAATGTGCATATTATAAATCAGGAGTAGAAAAGGCTTATTAAGATGTATACAAATCGTTAGGAGCTGAATTCAACAAAAAGCGAATAAATTGTATCAACGCATGTCGTCTTGGTGTTCTTTTATTAAATTTATGCATTTTATACTTTATGACTTATGCTTTTATTAAATATTATGCAGAAGACTGTGAAACCAACATTTTCTAAAGCATACGAATAAGTAGCGAACGATACTCACGTATAAACGGCCATTGGTGCACTTGTTATCAGCGGCGTGCCCAAAATCGCCGTTCCCACCATTGTATCGTTATATGTTATTGACGCATGCTTAAAGGAAAATGTTAGTTTCTACCAGTTCCAGCGTGCGTAAAAGCAGCGATTCGGTGCATTCATACGAAATATTCCCTTTTTACGGGCTAGGTGTATATTCCCCGGTAAATATTTGCTTGTAGATGAATCATAAAAGAATAGTAAATAAATAATAATGAATTATATTAATACATATAATAGTATATTACGTAGCAGGAGCAGTCAACTTCGTTGCACGATGTAAGTGCGTAATATGTTGTTTGTGCTCGAGTAACGTACTTTACTTTTCCTGCAGCCCTTTTGTTTAGTCACCAAAGCCAACATTAAAATTCATGTTGTCGCAGCTGTACCGTCCTTCCGTGTACACTTCCGTTAATAAATTGCGATTTTGTTTCTTTACGTACGGCGCCATAATTTTGTTTCGATAATTTTGTTTTGTTTAAAATTTAAGTTGTCCCTTCTGCACCTTCCTTCCGTGTATGGAGCTGTGCGAAAAGAGACAAGCACAGTGCCGAGTATATAGTTGTAAAAACCGCACGGCGTGAATAGGGTGAAAAGAGAGGATTACTTGATCTGAAGAGTATGATAAATTATAACTCATACGAGGGAGGAAAGGGCATTCCATGCGAGTAGACTATACCCTATAAAACGACAATTTTCTGTAAAAATAATAATGTACCCATTATGCAACAGGAGTAGAAAAATAATATTATTATATTTTGTATAATATATACGTTCTCTTGAGTTTTGACCAAAACAATGTAAATGTTTAATTTAGGCGTGGAAAATGTGACGAGTGACACAAAATTGGGCCCATATATTTTGAATGGAAAATTATATTGTTTAATTAAATATTAAATCATTAATTTGTGGAATGTATGCACTATGTTTAAGTAAGCAACGATACAAATAAATCAAGGAAATGCACAAAGGAATTAATTTAAATTGAATTATAAATTATTCGCTTGATTACGCCACGTATTTCCATTGCAAGCCATTGTAATTTATGCATTTCATAAAAACGACATGAGTCGTATATCAAGCATGATGATAAATAACGAAATAACTTCGCTGATATACACTTGATTTAATTAAATTTGTAGTTTTCACATCATAACGATATGGAGCATTAAAACAATGCGAATTTGAGACATGCAGTGATGCGTAGAAAACATTTCCTTATGTTTTTCAAGCCTATTGAAGTGTTATGTCGAGTGTTACAGTTCAATAGATACGAAGAAGTGCCAGGCCAGATTGTGATAACATGTGTGCCAGCCAAGTATGAATAGATAGTAAGTAATGAGTTTTAGCAACACCCAAGAGTAGAATACGAATACAAACGTGCGAAGCAAATTGCATCCCACACACGCAAACATGTAATAATTGCACTTTGCTGGTCGTTAGATAGTTATTTCTGAGAGATTTCTTTTCAACATTAGATTGAATTTTGTTGGAGGCAAATGCGCACCGCTATATTTATTTTTTTTTCACTGTGGTATTATCTCAGGCGCAGATGTTCGGATGTAAATTCCGTGTGTTCCGTATTACCAGAGAGTCTAATTGACGTTGGTTGCGTGTACGCCAACGTGGGCTGTTATTATTTGTTCAGTATTAATTGATTTCGCTGAGATATTCCGTTGCACCCTTACGAATATGCAAATTCATTTCAATACCTCGATGTTATCGCGATGTTTCAACCAGATCCCAAATACGAAAGTAATTATGCTCCTCCGAAGCTGTTACTACATAATTATGCGTACTTTGCAGGCGCAGTTACTCGCCGGTCAATTAGTCAGCAATTAATGCAATGAGGTTCAGTGTTTCGTAACAATTTTGCAAAGAACATAGATAAACATTGTGCATGGCCACAGAATGCACCCATCTTTTACCGAGAAATATGCAGGAAGCAAATATGTAACAGAGTGGCAAAAATATTGCCCGTTATAAACGGCTACAGTTTGTCAATTTGTGTTTCATACATATTAATATGGTCTTGATCTTATTCAGGCATTTCATACCAATGCTTTTGCATCTATTAGTACTTCAAAGTCGCCCAGGAAGTGTATATTCAGAGTTGATGCAAAAATATTTAACACACTCCATTAATTCGAGATACATGTAAAATAAATATACTGATATTATCATTAAATGCCATCTATTTATGTATTTATATGCAAATCTCTGTTTATTGGAAATTTATAACTGATATAAAGGCAAATGATAACAATTATGACAAAATTATATTTTTGTTAACAGGAAATAATAATAATTGATACATTTTTACGTCTATCGACCTCTGATGGTTTCTTCGACATGTTTTACATTTATTTATACTTATTATCATGAGTATTTACAATCTGTTTATTATTTATATTGATGTTGTGTGTAGTAGTATGTTTATAGATTAAGTGTTGTTGTTTTACTGTATTTTGAATATTGTACTTTGTATAATGTGTTGAGTGTCGCGTCTTAGGATACATTCATTCTTGAGTGCGTTGTTTATAAGTATAATTGTTGAACGTTGAAAAATGTAGAAGTGTATGTATATGGGTGTGTATATAATAATAATAATAAATATATTTTAATGGCTATCGACCTTTAAGGTCTTTCCGCCGAGAATGTACATTTTGTTTTTTACAAATTAATAAAACCAATGAATTATATAATTGTATAAATGAAACATTTGAATTACAAACAAGCTAAAAGAAAATAAAAATAAATAAACATAAACCTTTAATAGAGACGTTTAATAGAAATTAAGCAGTATTTCTAATTTATATTGTAGTAATGGTGGTGTAGAGGATGTGAAGGAGTTTTGATTTTAGGTGGATTTGGGATGGTGGATCGTATGCAAGCGTGATTTACAATTGCAAAGTTTTATCTTTTCATTTTGAACTTCTCCTGCAATTCAAGGTAACGGTGTTCGATGGGGAGTATAGCACATTTTTCGTAAAGCAATGTATTTGGGGGATTATGTAAATGATTTCTGGGATGCCTAAGTTTAGTAATGTGCGTATATATTATGTATGAATTAATTAAGTTTCATAAAGTCACCCTGTTGTTTGCCCAACCCGGGGACTCGAACTCCGGCTGCTTACGTGATAGGAGAGTGTGATATCTACTAGGCTGCCAGGTGGGAAACAGGAAATATGCACATAGCAAGGCTAAAAAGTTATTTGTTAATGGTTTTAGGGAATTTTAAGATTATTACAGATTATACGCTTTTGATAATATTTAAAATGGTTTACTTTTTCATAGGTATGCATCAAAAGGCAAGTTTGACGCCCGCTGGAGCAGGTGGAAATAAGCGTTTTGATGTAAGCGCGCAAAATCCTTTTCTTACTCCTGATGTTTATTGTATACATCGTATTATCAATATCGCTTAAGTTATGATCAACCCAACCTGCGGCTGATCATAACAATACGGCACGGCCTCCTTTTATTAAAATTTATACATAACGATACCGAACGATACCCTCGAGAATCGGAATGTAAACGGCTATTGGTGCACTTGCACGCAGCATCATCAAAATCGCCGTTTCCACCCTTGTATCGTTAAATACTATTTTCATGAAAACGTTTGAAAATGAGGAAAATGTGCTAATGAAAAAATCAATTCAATTATATCAACTATTTCGGTTATAATTAAGTCATTACTTTTTTTGAAACTTGCATGCGAAATTTTAAGATAACCAATTTTAGGAAAATCGTTATTTCTTCGAGTCTCTTCACCGCCTTTTCAAATACATTGGCAGACAATGCCACGCTCTTAGTCTGAACATTGCCTTAGCTTTGGCAAGCTTGACAAGAATTCGGTGCGTCAATTTTAAGTTTCAATATACAAAACTTTAACGTGCATGAACAAAATATAACGACCCCTCGAAAGGAAGTAAATTATTAACAACAAATCACTTGATATATGATTAATGTATTTCATTTAATGTTTTTTATCCTTTATCAAGACTATAATATATAAATAATATTTATTACAGTTTTTTTTTAACAATTATCCTTTGACAAGCTGTTGTTTCTATAATTGTCTAAGAAATGATTTAAAATATATTGCGATTTGTACGTAAATACTCCGTAACAAAAAAGAATAATTAAGAATAAGTGATTTTCATGTGTTAATTAACAATTAGTGTACAAACGAAAGTAACTTCTTCAGATAATTACAACTTATTGTTTCTACTTACAAAGTTTCCACTTGAACAAAGTTTTTGTTAGCATTAAGTAATTCCTTCTGTCTAGCCAGTGCTGAATGTTTATCACCAGTGAAAATTTCACACTATTGCACCATTGTGTTGTAAATTTAATTCACGCGACGCGCCAGCGGAAATGGTCACGGTGCTTTCAACGCATCACGACTTAAGCTACTGGCAAAGAGCGCGGCAAATATCTGCTTGCTCTCACCGGCTGTCCGCGGATGGCCATCGGCGGGATACTGACTGAGCCACCGGCGGATGCGTGCATTCGAGGGGGCCCAACGCCGGAGGATGATGTCTTCGAGGTCTTTCCGATGGTAAACGACACTCTGGCAATGCAAGAACGGCAGGCGGAATAGCCGCAAGGCCGACGGAGGCATATTACTAGTTCAACCAAAAAATGAACTAATTCAAGCACACTTTAATGACTTCTTCTAACAGGAAAAGAAAACAACAACAGAAGCAGCGATAGAAAAGAGTTAAATAATTTAAATTCAAGCAGTAAATCAATTTTGATCAATTTAATTAATCGTAAACTTAGTAAACGTGGGAAACGCAGCGTCTAACCACGTGTTCTAAACTGGTTGTTTCAAATTGTTCTTCCTACTAAATGTTTAAACGGTTGTAGCTAATTATAAATCACTTAAAACGCAACTTACACGCCTCAAAATAATTTTGGGGTATCCTGCTTGAATTCGACCCATCTTCTTGCTCAGAAGTTTTTTTTGTATGGCGATAGACATCATCTTTTATTAAACCAGTCCGTACGTTTTTTCCTTAGGGCAATGTGGCCTCAAATTAAAGCTTACTTCAACAAACCACCTTTCTAAATATAAAACCACTTTGTAAAAGAGTACGATCAAGCTGGGGAAACAAATGGATGGCGAAGTGATAAAAAGGAATTCTAGGAAAATGATATTAAACTGATGTTATTGTCGGTACGCTGATGCGACATAACGATGTCCGTTTTAATACAAGTCAATAACTGCCTGGAAGTGAGTGTGTGAAGGAAAGAGTAATCACACATTTCACCGGAAAATTGATATAGATATTTAATTATACCCAACATAATTTTCTCGTTTATTCAAGGAAATAGTTTAATTTAGAGAGAAAATAGAGAAAATGATCGAATAACCAGATGACGGACATATTGAAAAGTATTCATGGTTTGTTTCCAAGGAAGTGCCATTAAACCTGGCGGTCCCTAATGCATCCACTTACTATTACTTGAAGTTTAATGACCTATCTAAACAAGCTGAAAATATTCGTATATCATATGCAAAATTTTCACATTTATCAAAATTTCCTAAGGCATGCGGGGTAACTATCAAACTACGTTTGCGTCGATAAGAAGTTGGCAGCGAGCCGTCCAGCTGCAAAACAAAATTGCTTCAATCGAAAAAAAATACTCAACGTTCCCGGGTGTTCGGCGTTGGCAAAGTGTATTTTAAATCTCTCTCATTAGGGCCAACTTGAGCCGGTCTCGTAAAATTTTTTCCCTCAATCTGTCTTTGCAATTAATAAATCAGTAATTTACAATTAATTCAATTTAATTTTAATAAAATGAAATTTATGAAATTATTCTCTTTAGATTGATATGCAACACAGTATCGTATATTGGCATGCAGAATAATTTGTAATCTTTTTTTCTGAATTATTGATACCTTGCGACCAGTAGGGCCAATGTAAATGATTAATAATTGTTTTTAATTATGTCTAATTTGTTGAGCCACCCTCAATTAATCTGTCACCAGCCAGAAAAAAGCAATTCATTATGGCCAAGATGTTCACCACATTCTCTAATCGTAATTAAATCATCAATTTGCACTTTGTTTAATTTAATTTTAATAAATTGGAATGAGTCATTTTATTATCTATCGATAGAGGTCAAACGCAATATGATTTTATGGAGCGCCGAGTAATCTCTAACTCTTTCGTTGTTAATCGCCAATAACTTGCGTCTAAGTACGATCAATCTGAATATTTACATCTGCGTATTTGTTGATTTTTTGTGGTTTTTCGGTTAAATACTTTGTAGCAAATGTAGATAGATGAAAAGGTCTGATGATTTTTAAATTTCTGCGTGTTAATTTCCATAAGACCTTTAATTGATCATTACATACGTCCAGTACCTGATATTACAAAATGAAGAGTATGGATCTGATTGCAATAACACAATATATAATATATTAGAAGGTCCAGTGTCGAATGCCAAAACTTAATTTTTTTAAATGGTGCTGAAAGGCTCGCTGCTAACTTCTTATCGATTATGTTTGTTTATATTTTAAGTCTGAAAGACAGTTCAGTTCAGATTAATTAACAATAAACCGTAGAACTAGAGGCGCTTGACGGACAGTTATGTCGGTCCAATATTTCCCAATTCCATTAGCTCCTGTTTATATTCTACATATTGCAATCAAACTTAGTTCATGTTCGAATAACTTTTCAGCGTGAAAGACACTCATGTGGAGGATGTACTTCCGGATGAAAATGAAGACTGAATGAAGGGTGGGTGGGTACAGTTGGTGTTATCGTTCTTGTCAAGGCGTACCGTAACACGAGTTACTGCGAAAATACGCATTGCACCTTTCGTCCTTCAACCGTTGGCGCGCAAATTTAATTAGTTAATTAACGAGCCTGGCGCAGCAGCCGTGATAGTTCCTTCGTTACTTTGGTGCCAACGGTGGTGCATGCAAAGTTATTAAAGCCACATCTTCATTCGAAGTTTGTACGTGGAAATAAAAGTTGAAATATTCTGTCGCCATTCTGTCGTCATTGTGGATTTTATCCCCTAGACTAAAATTGATGAATGAGAGTATTACGCAAACGGTTGTGCTGCAAGCGTATTTGCCCGAGGATTTTGTTGTTTTAAGGTGTTCGCGGGCGGTGGATGTGCAGAAACAGCGCCACGCTAAAAATTGCGTGCTTAAGCGAAAAATGATTACCCCTGCGTTTCGGAATAATTCGTGCGCGAAATTGGATATTCGAGGCAGTGTCGAACCAGCAGCAGTTCGCTCAAACCAGCGTCTCTAACCTTGATGTGTTCGCAGGTTCACGCTGAAGCTCGCTTTCCCATCCTCGTCCTCATGATTACATCAAATTTCTACTCTGCAAAGCACACTTTAAACACAACATTTGTCTCCCTTAGGAAAACTAATAAATATGGAGTTGAAAGTAAACAAGGTTAAACAATTTTAATTTGTATTTCGAACTACGAGTACATCAAAGTAATTCTTTCCGCATTGAACCATTAAAAAATCCTTGAATATACCTAATTTAGTCGTTCTATGTTTAAATTTATGTCATTTTAGTTGCAGGTGAATATAAAACAATAAAATTTATTTATGCTTCATATAGTTTCATACAATTTCAGGCAATAATTGTCACAAAAACATTTGATAAAAATTTGCAAAGATGCATGGAATTTCGTTCCATGTTGTTTTCAAGCATAGTAATGTTCATATATCGAATAAACGTATCCCAATAAACTAAATGAAATTCCAATTAATATATTTCCATCTCAATAACTTCGCAAAGTTATTTTTCACGTATGTTTTTAAAGTTAAACTACCAAGGGTACTTTAAAAATGCAACATTCATAAAATGTGCATGATGTAGAATAAATTGGTGCTTTAAATGATTTTATGATGAATAACACCTTTACTAAATTTTGTTGGTTATTTGTTATTTTATAATTATTTGTTAAAAATTATACATATAAGTTTTATAAATAAGCGGCGGCTTGCCGCGTTGTGGAGCTCGGTGCTCGTTATATCACTGCAGTTAAGCAAAGTCGGACGTAGCTAGGCGTTGGATGGATGACCACTTGGTCTCCCCACTCAGCAAGCGGCTGCGGCGTCGTCCGCGAACTCCTGATTTCTCAGTAAAAACGCGAATGAAGTTTGGGCGATTCGCTTGAACGGTGCCCGGAAAACACCCATATGCACAAATAGTTCAGAGCAAGTACCATCAGTAGTGAGACCGGATTGGCCGGGTGAAAGTTACTATCCCCTTATACCACTATGTGGTAGAAAAAGGTTGTTGAATAAATAAAAATAAGTTTTATAATAAAAAAAATCGTGGGAAAACTTAAGCATGCAATCCTAAAGTCAATCACGTTGACAACTACACCACAAAGCCGATATATTTTTTGGCAAACGGAACAAATCGGCGAGAAATGCCGTTAACAGAAATTATTTCAATATATGTACTATACGTAGACACATTTTTCGCAAATCTGTGAGAGTTAATTGAGATACACCCTTTGTTAGAAACTAAAAATCCGATTTTAAATATTTCGTTTTGATATAACTTTACAGATAGTTTCTTATTGGAGGGTAAACCTCTCGGTTACATGACGGTAACAGATGTAAAGGCTTTCCCTTTGTTTAGCTTCCTCTCTCTCACGCAGACTGCAGCAGTTGGCGCGCTAGCCGTATTTCAGATAGATGTTTCCCAGATCTCTAAAACCAACACGTTCTTGATAGTAAATATAAAAAATATATTGAAGCATACAAAAGATGATACTCGTCTATATTTTGAATGCATAAATATATTCAGCTTCACTGATTAAAAATGATGAAACAAAAATTATTCCATCATTTAAACGTATTGTGCAACTGAAGCTTCAAAATATAATTACCGGAGGCTTTAATATTGTCTCTTCAAATATGAGATTGCAAATTAATAATGCTACAAGCTTTATACAACGAAACAAAACGATCGTAACGATCAACACATTTTTATTGTCAATATTTCCAACCAAGGTATTATTCAATTATTCAATCATATATAGCCTTTTTACATTTTTACTGTTTTTATACAAGAAGATTCTATTTCCCTTAGTGAAAATTATTATAAAATTTCGTTGATTTCAACCCGAAAAATAATGCTCTCGCACAAATAAATGAATCACAAGAGTTAGGCGAAACTTATGATAAACCTCGGCGGCTATTAGTTGCGCTAGTTTTTTATTGTAACGCAAAGGTTCCGGGTTCGATTCCTCGTATCGGTATATATAGGATCTCCCACCTCACACTTTCCTAAGCCCTGAATAAGGACGATGGTGTTGCGCTGGGCCTGCAACTCATTCCCGTAAAAAAGCACACATATGCTAATCCACGTACGGTGGTAACCGATCAGGCGGGGTGAAATCTAACGTGCTCGGAAGGCATTGTCAAACGCTCTACAACCGATAAACATAACAGTATTTTTCTATTTTTTTTAGCCATTGAAAGAACTTGACACTAATCAAATGTTTGTTGACGATGAAAATCTTAATTTTGTGATTTAAAGCACATTTGTCTCTTTATTTGACTACGTGTAAACCGTCTAAACACAGTTTTTCGTAGAACGAGATGTCATATTTGCATGTGGAATTATCCTTATGCACATATAAAGTAACAAAATAAACATTTATGCGTGATTATCTAAACATACACTTAATAGGAACTTGTTCCATTATAATAGTATTACAGTAAGGAAAGAGCATGGCTAAACAAGAGCAGTTTGTTTAGGACATGTAGGCAAAAGTTTCGTGGCATTGTCACCGAGTTCCACGTAAACGCCCTGACATTTGTCCCGTCTCGTGATATTCATATTGCCAGGGGTACGCGTGGCGTACTTAAAACAAAGTGCACTTTTCACCGGAAGTTTGCCGGTGCCTGCCTGTTTCGCACGCATATTGCCGCTCTCTGCGGTCTGGCATCTCGCAGCTTACAGCACGAAAGTCGGGATAATATGTGAGAAACACTCCACAGCGCCTTGTCTCTACATATTTTATATCGGATTATGTACAAGCTGACAAAACTGTAAGACTGGTACGTGGGCATGTGTGTAAGCGAGCGTGTTTGTGATGAAATCACAGTCGATCTCCTTTTGTTCCTGCGCCGCTGCATGACGACCACGTGGCAGGCTCTTCACCACGACGTCCGTGCGCGAAAAAGTGTTGTGTTTCAAGGACGCGAAAACATGCTTTTTGTGCTTTATTTTATCCTGCCTTCCTCCGTCAGCAGCAGTGTCGTTCATATGCGCACATCTTTTTTGCCAATTGCCTTTTATTAAATCACGCTTCTCATACCGATGACGGAGAAAACAGGTCGCACTGGGAGAAGGTTGGGAGTTGAGAGTTGGGTGGAAAAACATTTCTAACAAACTTGGAAGCAATAAGAAATTCGAGAAAAGTTCGCGTAAGGTGCGCACTGAATACCAGCATCTGCGATATTTCGAGGTTGTAGAAAATTGTTTGGTCTCCAAGTTTTCTTTGTAGAGTTTGTCTAGGCGTGCACTGTCCCGAACATCTTGCCTTACTTACAAAGTTCTGTAAAGTTATTGCGAAAGTATTTATAAATTTCCTCTTGCTGACTTATTGTATACATGTAAACCGATTTTACAAAAGTAAAGAGAAATGAGGGTGCAATATAGATCTAGCAGGTTAAAAAAATATTTCAATATTTTGATTTTCTTAAATTTTGTATCTTAAAAATGTTTGATGCAAGTTTCAAATAAAAATCTCAAGAAATGATACAGTTATAAGACGTAATAACACAAAGTTATAACATAAAAAAGTGGGACATGGCACCAAAAATGGTTGGAAACCCTGATTTAGACTGGTTGTTTCAGTTTTTGGGCATAATATGAACGAATTTTCTTTGAAAATCGCTAAAGTAAATTGAATCGTTCGCATTTTCCAAAATTGGGTATGACAAAAAGATATAGTAATTATTTTTGCAATATTTATTTTTTGAGATAAATTTTAATGAAACACGACTTGTTAACGTTTGTTGCTATATTCTGTAGGCACTTCCAGTACTCCGTCAATAATTAATTATTAAAACAAAAATGTTATTATAAATATTCTCGCAAGCGTCAACTTTTCGCAAAAAAAGAAGCCGTTTCGATATTCCAAATAAATATTCCCTTAAAACATTCCAAAAAATTACCTTTTTTCCTTGCTAGGATTATATACTCCTTTACTGTTTAATTTCATCCTAAATTGTTCAATATTTTTATGAAAATTATTGGGAGAACGAATTTAACTCAACTTTTCTTTGGCACCTGTTAAACCTTTAACACCAACTGATGGCTGTCAACTGGCTTTGTTCCCATAATGCTTAAAATATACAAAGCTATCCATTTTTACAGAATCGATGGTAAACGCTGAGAAAAAAGCACTTTGCATATGCCAGGCGATTAACATTCTCAAATTTCTGATTAAAATTCAGTGACAGGCTGCAGGTAGAAGCAGATTTCAATAAAGCCATCCATATTCATGAGTCAACCAGCGCACACTAGAACTAGTTGCAAATTAAAATCATCACATCAAAAGATTTATGGTAATAAGAATGTATTTTCAATCTGTTTAATATTTATAACTGTGCTCAGAGTAACATTTGGCGTTCAGTAATTATGATCATGATCATAATGCTCCGGGTGATGAGCATGTCCCGAGTAGGTGACATCCGCATTGAAACCGGCATGTTTATCGGAGGTGTAGTGGACGTGACGGGTACGACCATCGGGTTGAAGAACGGAATATTCACCCTTGACCACGTCGCCGTCACGATGTTCATTCGCAGATTTCATATCATGAGTGTGATGATCTTGAACGCCATATTTATATTCATATTTTGGATAATGCTATAAAATGAAAATGTTTAAGAAAAGCGACGTCCAAAAGTGAATTGCACTTTCACCTACTCAGTCAACGATATTACTTAAATCCTAGCATATAGTGCCACCTATTATCCAATTTCTATACTTTCCTTAGTTTCTTTGGTAGTTAGTGCAGTGATTAATTTTTTAATTAATTTTATTTCGTTTTATAATTATTTCTCCCCATTAAAAATGTATTAGCAAGATTATTGACTTACTTTAGGTTCATGATGATGATGATGATCATAATGTTCATGAACAGGAATTATATGACTGTCAACGGAAGCGTGCGAAGAAGCGTGATGTTCTCCATAAACCATTGCTGCCAAGCCACAGATGAGAGCAACCTATAAAAAAATCCATTAAAAATATGCACATTAAATTAAACTCTATTAGACAATTGTTCTTGACTCACTTTGATCACCATTGTGTTGGGTCTTCAGTTTTTCACTGTTCGTAACACGGTTTTTTCTACTGTGACCAACCGATGTTGTTACCAATGTTTAAATAGCTACTTTTTGCCCCTGCCATATTTTTGTTGCAAATTTCGCCAAATAGGGGGCATGTGCAGGTGCATATTGCACTGAGGAAGCAATAAAGTGGGGCCATTACTTAATATACGGAAATTACTCTGTGGTAACAGAAAATGCGTTACACTTCAATTGAACGCAAATGATCGCTTTTTGAAGATCAATTTTACGTCAAGCGAAACGGATGGCGGAATGGCAAATGTGATTATTCTTGTGATATGCTATTATTTATAATCCCATATGATATCTTCAATACAGCGTTATTTATTCTGCAATTGCAATGTGTAATAAAATAGACTGGAATAAAGTAGAATAATAAATTGTGCTTATAATTGTACTTTCAATTAAATTTTCATTATTGACTTACATAACCACGCTGAATTGCCTAATTAATTTTAAAAAATCCAGCGACTAAATATGCAAGAAATAATGCTTATGCATGCCGCACATGCTTCCGAGTAAACAGAGCGTATCGGAAATAATAATTGATCCAAGCATTTGTCATACGATTCTATTCTACGTAAATTAAACTAGATCAATCTATCAAGCCAAGAATGTGATATGACATATACATTCACTAGACATGTTAAAAAATATCGATATTGATAAATATCGATATATCGGCCCCAAAATTTCGATATTTATCGATAATTTAATTTTCGATAAATCGGTATCGATATTTTTGATATCGTTTTGACATGTCATTGACGCAACCGCCATCTGAGAAGTATTCTGAGAAGTTCAAAATTTTGAGAAGTTCTTCAATTGTTCCACATTTTATGTTTTTAGATTATTAATCTTGATCCATCAGTATTAATATTATCAATATTATTGTAATTACTATATTTTGTGAAACGCATATACAGATGGCGTTCATGTGGAATTTCTATTTGATCGATATTGATAATATCGATATTTTCAAGACGATATTTCGATATCGATATATCGAAAAACTGGAAAAATCAATTTCGAGATATGTCGATATTTCATCATCGTCTGACATGACTAACATTCACTGATTTCATTTTCATTTACTTATTAAAATATGTCGATGAATTTGGACTTAATTTTTCTGGATTTATATTTGACTATAATGTTACATCTCCTGTTTTTGTGGGAAATCATCTTCTTATTACTAATAATGCTTTATTTTCGTTATTAATTTGTTCACTATTTATTTTAATATGTACGCGACAATTTTAACAAATTTTCAAAACTTTAATGTGCTGAATATGAAGAGGCATACATTTTCGTGTCAACCAAATGCTGTATAAACAGTTGTGAATATGCGTAATTTGATAAGTGTACTATGGACAATTTTATGCCGTTATTGTTCTGATAATCAACCAAGTGTAAAGCACTTTCTCTTGATTTCATCATTGTTTACCAGTAAAAATGTGCATGTTATATTATCTAATGATGTGTAAGAAATTATAGCAAATTATGTCGTTTACTGGAATTTATAATTTTGCTACTTTAATTTCAATTAACGGAATTATAGCCGCGTTTCCCAAACATTTTTATTCGCGGCCCGTTACCAGATTTTGAACATTTTCGCAAGTCACCTACTCAAAATAAAATTATTTGCATAACATAATTTATATTTGTACATTTTTTAAGTTAACTATTTCCTATATCAGATGTCTGAAGCAGTGCAAATGATGCTCCGCCAGCAAAGAGGTCACCTGTCCATATTCTATTAACAAACTGTACTAACTGTTATTAGTACATTTAAGCAGATAATGTACAGATCAGATCTCATCAACTTGATTTCTGACAATAATGTAATCGATGGAATGGGCTGTTGTTAGTTGTTGGTAAAACATGATGGAATATTTTGATGTTATCACACAATTTCAATGTTTTACAATTTTTTTTAAATAAAATTCGTACAGTCACTTGTACTCCGGAGTTTATGGAGTTATATATGAAATCAAATTTTACTCTTAATATACTATTATATAAAGATTTGAATGCGTTGGTGTTATGAATTGCGACATTGAGATAGATATGAGATATTTATATTGTGGGGAAGAATAAGTTTTGGGTTTGTGATCGAATTTTTTCTAGATGATTTGATTAGGATTTGAAATTACTTGTTCCGACTGTGGAAAGTTGTATATCGGTCAAACAGGCCGAACAACGCCGAAACTTACAGATCCGTTTCAAAGAACATTTGCGTACCATTGATAATACGAGAAATATCAAAACCTTCGCCTCAAAAGTTCGTCAACCATCTAATTTTCGTTAGCGACAGCTGTATGATAAAAAACCTCAGCTAGCTTCACCCCTGCAATAAAAGCCATAATGAATGTCTTGGATATATATTCAGCAGGCAATGGCTACACATTCGGACTTGGTTTTAATGACAAAATAAACATCTTACAATTAGTAACGCACCTTTGCATACCATAATATCTTAAACTATATTAATTCTCGCAATTTAACAACTTACTGATAGTACCTGATGGTGGCGAAAGCTGAAATGTACATTGTACGAATTTTTTAAAATAACTTTTGTAAAACATTGAAATTTTGTGTTAAATATTACAATAATATATTAACATATTTGAAAATGCAGAAATTTAGCAATATAAATCTGTAAGGGTAACAAAATTGACAACACACGATTTTGGTATTGCTCATGCTCAGATGAAAATCATCTGATCAAACTCCCGAGAAATATTACAATGTTACAACCGATAACATATCACAAATTGATCAGAGTGTAAGAAACACTCAGCACCTTAATATATTGAGAAATGTCAAGTGTTATTGCAAGTTGCTATCACGAGCTAATGGGAATAAAAAAATCAATACATGTTTTCCTCCAACAAATTTTATTATGTAGAGAAATATCATCTGCTCTTGTTATAGGTTAGGATCATCAATTGTGGTTGCAATGTCAGTCATTACATGTATTCCAGTAACAGATGTATGTATACTAAGAGTAGTTTTAACTACATTTAACCAAATGTGTACATTTTCATTAACTTTATTTCTTTCAAAAATACATCATTAATGGTAACAAATCATAGTCCTACAACATTATACAACAAGTCAGTTCTGGGACAATTTTAGTGATGTTTTGGGGCTGGATGCGAGGCGTGTCCAGAATATTGCACATCAGCATTGAACCCAGTGTGCTTATCAGAGGTATAGTGAACAATGCGGGTCCTGCCATCAGGTTGAGCAAGTTTATACCATCCCTTTACCACATCACCATCACGGTGCTCCTCGGCAGATTTGATGTCGTGGGTATGGGGATCTTCGACGCCATATTTGTACTCGTATTTGGGATGATGCTGCAGAGAAAAGTTTATTTAATTTGAAAAGTGGTAGGAAGTTTAGCAGAACTTACATGTGGGTAGTGTTCCTTATGATGACCACCATGTACGACATGATTATTGAAAGATGCATAGGAAGTTGCTTTATGAGCAACAGCACAGGCCACTACTGTAGCAATAACAAGAATTTTTACGAACATTTTCTGATTTTGGTTTGATATTTCGAGAGGACTTTGCTGTTGTTGTCAGTTTAAACGATCAGATCGAATTGTGATCAACTGCCTAACACCCATCCGTTTTATACCAATATTGGGGAATTGTTTTCAGACGTAATACACTCTAAAATTAGTCAACATTAACTTAGCAATTCTAAAATGATGTAATGCATTTGGGTATAACAATTACAAACAATTACTTGTAAATAAATGCGTATAATCCGTGTCGAATTCTATCCAAATTTAATTCGTAAATTGGTTAGTAGAATTATCCATATTTTCAAAGTGCGAAAAAGTTGCCAAAGTCTTAAATTGCTTTCAATTTTATAATCTTTTAAAGGAACGATCATAAATCTCAGAATTATGTATTTATTAAATTACCAGAAGAAGATAAAAGCTATGGACATGTCTTATCTCGAGTGTGCTTCTCTGGCAAGTTTTATAGTTCCGTTTTTTCGCAAAATTTAAGGTCGGTTGGGGGTAATAAACGACCAAGTTGCACCTGCGTTTCTAATCGAGTGGAATATTCTTGTTATCATTGGCTATGCATCATGCTATTTCGGCACAGGGCGCTTTCCACGATGAGTCGTAAAATCCGCAATCGATCGGAAATTCGCGATTCGCCAACGACTTTGGGATTTTCATTGTCTTTCTTTTTTGTAAAGTGTTCTCCGCCACTCGTCGGTCAAATGGGAAGCGGAAGCACTAGCATATTGATAAATTGCTTGGTTTCGACTGCAAAATTTATGTGATTGGGACTTATTTGCTTCTATTTCTATCTTCTTCTTATATTTAAATGCAATACCATTTAGAATAAACATTGGCTGGAATGGATAAACGTTAACAATAATTTGAATATGTATATTGATAATTTTATATAATTTAATAAAAATACATTTTTTTAAGTAAAACGTTTGCAAGCCGAGGGCGTTACGATTTTGGCGGCGGTATATAGACGAACTTTTCAAATTTTCGATAGTATAACCCACGTAATTATGACGTCATTTCGGGGTTGACGGAATTTTATTAAACAACTCTTCTTCCATCAGGAGTGTTAATATAATGATGCAATACGATTTACAAGTATCCGAAAATATCAATTTTTTTAACTTTACAGTCAGTATATGAGCTAATCAGCAACTTTTCAAAATCTTTGATTTCGGGGTTTGCCTCGACGTAATTGTGACATTATGTTAGGATTGACGGAATTGAATTAAGTAACTCTTCCTCTATCAGGAGAATTAATATAATTTGTTGGACCAGATTTACATGGAAGTATATAAGCAAATCAGCCACTTTTGAAAATTTTCGATAGTGGGTTATCTCGCGACATAATTGAGATATCAATTCGGAATTGACGGAATTGTATTAAACAACTGTTCTTCTCCAGTGTTGTTAATATAGGAATTTAACGGGATATATAGGTACATAGTTGTTTATGGAGAAAACATTGCGTTAGAAATTTCAACTGTATGCAGGCAGATTTGGATTAGATACATGGGACAAACACTATTATATAAGGCAGTTTGACCTCTAATTATGATGAAAATATGAATGGTATAAATGTCAAGCTGTTGTGTCATTTTTATGAGAAAGCAAAAATTACTTCGAATACTCGTATAAACTTAAATTCTAAAATATAAGAATGGTCGGTAAAATATGTTGGAATGTTTCTAATTTTAATACGGACCTAAACACTCCTATAACATTTTACGAAAATACGACAAATAGTAAAGTTTTTTCCTTAATTTTAGGTATTTTCATATATCAATTTTGTCGTGTCGTGTGGGTTTACCTCATTTGCCATTTTTTATATCGACCAGGCAAATTAAAATACCATGAAAAACAATAGGAAGTAAGTAATGCCGAACAAGGCACGAAGAAAACGTCGGCGTCAAAATTTAAAACGCAAGTTTTCTGCCTACATCATGATAAACGTTGGCGGCTATTAGGTAAGCCACAGTGAAGCGTATGTATATATTATATTTGTATGATTATATTTTGATGAGAATCCCAATATAGATCAGGTATAAAATAATGATAGAAATATATACATTTTCACTTCAGTTATGCGGTTAAAAGCTAGTCTTTTTCATATTTATTTATGTGAACATTTATTTACAATTTTTACAGCTATATTCATAGATTTTTTTATACATTATTACCTTGTTGTGCTTTAACTTGATAGCAATTTACAATAGAAATATTCAGAGGGTGGTCATTTAATAGTAATAGTGATAGGTTGGATGTTGGTGAATCGAATGATCCGCATGGCCTGAGTAAGTGACGTGAGCGATGAATCCATTATGTTTGTCTGCGGTGTAATGGACGATGCGTGTCCTGCCGTCAGGTTGCACAAGGGTATAATGTCCTTTGACGACGTCCCCATTGCGCCCCTCGGCAGCGGATTTCTTGTCATGAGTGTGGTTATCTTCCACACCGTACGTATACTGGTAGTTCGGGTGATGCTGAAATAAATTATTATTAAATTACTCAATTATCTTCGAAACCCTTACGCATATTCTCAACATCAATATACAGTTTAAAACAATACTCACATCAGGATAGTACTCATGTCCGGAAGAATGACTGTATTGAGAAGCGTAAGAATTACCCTAGAATTCAATCCAGTTTTAGACAATCTCATAGAAGATAATAAAACTTAACTGGATCATGAATTGAAACATTGTGTACAGTTTATTGCTACATTGCTCGAAGACACTAGACTTTGAAATAGGAACTTTCAGACAAATATAAACTACAGGGTGGCCTTACATGAGGGTAGTAAACGGCGTGATGTACACCAATACTATCACCACCGGCGAGATGATGTCCGTCGACGTGATTTGTTACCGACTGATATGATGTGGCGTGGCCATGCGCACAAACTGCTAACGACGCTAACAGGACAATCTAACAGATAAAATGTCACTATAAAATGGACAATGATGAACAAGAATATAATGATTTTTTCTTGACATAGTTCTGTATTTTGCTGTATCCTTAAGTTTTTCTTTTCACTTTAGTATCTTACTTTGGCTAACATGATGTGATCTTCGTTATCGTTAGAGAATTGTAATAAAACACTTTAGCTACCACTGCATAAACGAAGCAGTGCAAATCTATTTATACAGAACATTTGCGTGTCCCTTCCCTGAGGGGGCATCGGTGGTATTCCTTCGAAAGCGCGATATTGCAGTAAATTACACATTTCCATTTTGAGTTCAGTATTGTGCAAGTATGCAAGATATTTATATTTACGAAGCAATTGCAGACGTTTCCTTTGATTATCGGATTTGATAGCTACCGTGTAGCGTGTAATCGTTACTATATTCATTGTTGTAATCTAAATTAGTGAATCGATTCCACAGCGATATAATTCGATACGCAAGAATGATGGCATCATAGGATTACATTTATTGTGAGGTTTGCAAAATAAAACGAAACGTAGTGAACGTTTGTGAGGTATAATCGGTTATTTAGTTCAAGTTTACGTTTATACTATTTATATTTAAGTAATAAATCAGAAGGTAGCAATTAATAGCTCGTCAAAATTTGACTTTCGCTAGAATAACTAATTTTGTAAAGTAGTTAATAGCCAATAATGTGGTGTAAAGTAATTATGTTTAATCTGTTACATAGAAGAAATGACCACTAATCGGAAATGTGCTATTTCCCGTTGAGTATTAGCAAATGAGGAAAAACAATATGGTAAATGAAATCTATCAATTAGCTGATTGCTTGATGCATGTTTTGCTGGAAAACCTAAAGTAAACAAGTTGCAGATTCTTCCTCTTTCACATCGTCTGACTTTTACTAGAACAAAGGACTACATTAACTAATTGCTTTACTAATTGTCAATTATTTGTGGAAATTACTGATTGTTATATGAACGTACCTACGCACCTTCTACATATGTATCATTAAGAGTAGGTTATATGTTATGTGGCGGCATTTTTCTAGTTTGTATATATTTTGTTCGTAGTGCGTGATTTTTTAATGTTAAGTCCTGTGCGCTTGTCTTCTTAGCGTATCCAGACGCGCAAGTGGCTTTACTTAGGATTTAGCCAGCATATTGGTTTCCAGCTAGCCCCATCCACTTTGGACAGAGAGTCTTGTATCAAATGGAGGTCTCGTTATATACTGAGTCTTGTACTGATAGTTAAAAGCCCAATTCGCCACTTCTAGTTTTACCACCATTTTTGTCGCTTATGCACCGTCAACCGCCACGAGTTTTGGAAATACCTTGGTATAGTTTGCAAGTGTCTCTTTCTTATACCGACCCGACAAAAACAGAGTAAGTCCCAGCAAAGGTTTTGCAACAATTGACTACATATTATTTGGAGCTGGTGCGAGTCAAGCCAGTCACGAACTATGACCAAATTAGATTAGCCCTGGATTGCAATTAACTTAGGCCTAGGTCATCCTTGGTAGCCTACCCGCCTTCTGGCCAACAAAAAGTCTTTGTCAAAGAGCTTGGCATTTCCAACGTTTCGCTGTATTTCACAGGCAGATTATAGGTTCTGGCGGCTCTGCATCCTCATTATATAATCTGATTAGGTCAGTGATCTCCTTTCTCACGTCCCTTTCTTAGGTGGTACTTTAGTATGTCCTACTTTGAATTCTGTGAAAGTTTTCCTTCCATAAACGTTCGAGTACCTTTGCTTTATGAGGCTTTAATATTCTTTTGTCTCATCGTATCAGGAGTGTTTTCCCAGATAAATGGTCAACCAAGATGTTTGCCAGGAATACCTTTGCGGATTGCAACCCACTTAAGGGTAACACGATTGTTTTTAGCTAGTTGCCGCAGGCTGTTTTGGCATTCCCAGACGGTTGCAGACGACCAGATGATTATGCGAGCCCACGCAAGCATTTCAATACAAATCAAAGGTAATCTTTTCAGAAAGTAGTATAGAAGGTCTAATTGTAAGACATATTGTTCATGTATGCTTGATTTAGACTATATATTCGAATGCCCCTTTTGCTGCTCGGAGGCTTCGGTGTACCAGTCAGAAAATCAGACTATTCCATGTGTATCTCAAATGATTCAAGAGACAAGTTATTTGGCCTACGGCTTTTATCCGAAGGCCTTTGTAGTATTAGTGTATCTGTGAACGTACCTAGATATCTGCTACATTTGTAGTAGTATGTAGTATAACTAAACGAATAATTGCATTAAATCTTTTTATTACAAAAATAAGCCACACCTCAGTAACAATTCAAAGTCATTCAACAGTAGATGTTTTTGGTTCATTTTAGTAATGCTTTGGGGCTGGATGTTCAGCATGACCAGAATAATGCACGTCAGCATTGAAACCGTTGTGTTTGTCAGAGGTGTAGTGAACAATGCGAGTCCTGCCATCAGGTTGGACAAGTTTGTACCATCCCTTAACGACATCTCCATCACGGTGTTCCTCAGCAGATTTCAGGTCGTGGGTATGGGGATCTTCAACTCCATATTTGTACTCGTATTTGGGATGATGCTATCGAGAAATTGTAGGTAAAAATTTTAGGAAATTGTATATTTGAGAGGTCTTACATGAGGGTAGTGTTCCTCATGATGACCATGGGCACCTAGGCCTTCTCCTCCATGACGATAGCCACCATGTACGACATGGTTGTTGAATGATGCATAGGAAGTTGCTTTATGGGCAACAGCACAGGCCACAACTACGGCAATGACAGCAATTTTCACAAACATTTTATATTTTTGGTTTGTTAAATCAAGTGAAGTTTTGAGAATGTTTAGATGTTTTGGTCAGCTGGAAGGACCAGATTGATTTGTGATTAACTGACTCATGTTTGCCCGTTTTATACCTATATTGGTGAATTGTTATCGTACGTAATACATCGAGTAACATTACATTGATCAACTTTGTACTCGCGCAATTGGCGACACAGATATGATGTAACACATTTGTATAGCACAATTACAATTTATTTCTTGCAAATTATCGATTATAGTGCGAGCCTGGGCTCTTGAAATTTATAATCAATAGAGCATTTCGGGCATTGCGTGTTGGGCGTGACTGATTGTGAATGCAATCTAAATATTGCTTAAATATTTGTGTTGCGTTGCTTAGACAAATATTTGCATAAAGCCTTTTTAATGCATTTTGATTGAAAAAGTGCGAACACAAATCAGTTGTTTTTATTTGTAATTGTTTCTTAAACATCTCCTATATTCACTGAAAATTTAATATTTCATTGTAAAGAACTGACACAGCGCTGATTAAAGAGTAGCATAAATTGCTAAAACCCAAAAACGTATATTAAATAAATATTAAGTTGCCTAATTAATATTATTGTTATTTCTAATCGCCCCATCTTTTTCGATGTCTTCCAAAGCTATTCTAACAATGTCTCCGCCATTTCCGCCCATGGTTGTTCCCTTCCTGCTCTGTTCCATAGAGTTTTGTTGTTTATCATTCGTACTATTATCACTGGTGTTGTTATTCAGTGTGAGCATGCTCCAATAGAGTAGGTCGCATTGGTGTTTTCTTCGATGTCCCCAAAGGCGACAGTAACTTTCGACCTACGTACCGGAAGTTCATAGTCCGCTGTTTGACCCTACATCTACTTCCAGCTTACAGCCCAGTGAAACTTTAGTAAAGGTCATGCACATTTTTGATGGAGACATAATCATATTTAATGATTTGGAGTATTGGTTGAATGTGTATAGAAGGTGCCCACTCTCAGCGGTGATAATAGCATCATCTGCGTAGTACTGCCGGTATGTTCTGGCTGCCCAATCTGCAACCTTTGCCCTTTCTCACTTTTTTGATGATTTCAACATACGCAGCGATCTCAGGTTCAAACTTCGGTGGTGTCACAGTCAACGTCGTCGATCCGGCAGCAACATTAATACATGTGGTTGTAGTTACAGAAGTATTTTCCCTAGAAGTATTTGACTAGCAATTTTCCTAAATATGCCCACAGAAATTTTCTGAAAGGATGACAGGCCATTAGTCTATCCCCAGTCAGCGATAATCCGACAAAACGAAGAAGAGACCTGAAGTATGTGTTTGGTCCTAGGTTGCAAATTGTCTTGATGCTCAAAGACCTTCGCACATCTAGTATCAGTATCAGTATCATCATTACATTCAATATACAGTCCACTTATTTATGACAACAATCGACTGCTTTAAGCGAACATGTGGACCTTTTAATAACTTTTATGGTCCTTCGAACCGGAAAATCAAGGATTTATAGTCTGCAAACATCTGGCGTCACAATAGTAAACTCGGGAAAGCATAAGGAGTAAATCCGAATAGAATAATGATGAAGAAATTAATAGGCAAAGAGAGTTATAGTCTGGAGGAACTCAAAGCGAGACCCTATGTTAAGTTGAGTTAAAAGTCGACACACAAATTTGATTACAATCTAAATAATATATTATATAATATTTTATACTGAATTTTATTCAAAAAATAAGAGTACAATCTTATTTGGATATATCACACTTAGAATCAATTGGGAAATGGATTAAGGATAGAGGCGAATTAGAGTATGATGGAATTAATAATGGTGTTTGTATTCGGGGTGGTCAGCATGACCAGAGAATTTGACGTCAGCGTTGAAACCATTGTGCTTATCGGCTGTGTAATGGACAGTACGGGTTCTGCCATCGGGTTGCACCAAAGTGTAATATCCTTTCACTACATCCCCATCACGCTCTTCATGTTGGGACTTGATATCATGAGTGTGGTGGTCCTCAACGCCATATTTATAGTCATACTTAGGGTGGTGCTAAAAATGATGAAAATTATAATTAAAACATTCTAATTTTGTATATCTATTCTTACATGTGGGTAATGTTCTTCATGATGACCATGTCCCAAACTCTCGTCACCATGATGGTAACTACCATGTTCTACATGGTTGTTCACAGAAGCATAGGAGGTAGCATGGTGATGTTGGCCCAAAACACAGGCAACAGTGGCAGCAAGAACGCACAGTTTGAAGAACATGTTTGCTTAATGTATGCTTTTGTATGCGATACAAACGAATAGTGAATATAGTTGATTAAAAATCACAACCTGCTTTTATACTCAACCGCCGCGGCGGCACTGAGTAGCCTTTATTTCCCTTCTCTACTGCATTTTGATACTTATGCAATGGGTGTTTTGTTATACAAAACTTTGCAATTATTAAATTTAATGATTTAACCATATGTTACAGAATCGCTCTTAATCAATACATACAACTTGTTCATTGTAGTACTTTCAAAATTAACAATAAGTATGCTGGAATGAATAAAAATTCGTTTTAAATAGTATACATAAATGATTTCATTTCTAACAATTCAAGCTTATAGTCATAGTATTGACAAATTGACTGATAAAATGTTGATAAAGTGAAAAAAAAGTGATACTATAATTAAGTAACATTCATTTTATTGAACAATCAAAACGTCAACAAATAACATAAAGTTTAACAAGTTTTGTATTTTACAAAGAAGTCACACGACGGTATTCCTCAGCAAGGGTGGCAAGAGCATGCTTATGAGCAGCGAAGTGCTCAGCCTTCACAGCTTCCAATTCAGCGGTGTTATCAATTTGTTTGTGAACAACTGGGAGAACCTGGCTGCGGACCTCTGGAATCTGATGGTGCACTGGCACGTAAACGATTTCCTGGACCTCCTTCACAGGCTCTTCTTTAAGTGGTGGCAGAATAGAGCGCTCTTTCTCTACGATCTCCAAATGGCGACGACGGGCCTCCTGAACTTCTGGGGTTTCTTGGGGCAAGTCACCATGAGCAACAAAACCAGTACCAGGAGCAGCAACATAGGTGATCTTGTGGTGTTGGCCCTCCTTATCGATGTAGCTGTATGAACCTACCACTTTGCCACCTTCGAAGCCCTGCTCAGCGCGATCAGCATCATCGGTGGCATATTTCAGGTTGTAATTTCCAAGAGTGTCTTGGCTGAGGGAAACACCTTGTTGGGTCGGCATGGCAAAAGCCATAGCAGCCAGGGAAGCAATGATAATCTGAAAGAGATATTTATTTACATTGTTTTGAAATATTAAGGGTGAAACACTTACTAGTTTGTTCATTTTGATGAATGTACTTCGAAATAATTGAAGTGTGAATGAATATTGACCGATTGTATGCTGGTATTTATACAAATCATGAGTTCAAAAAAAGCAATTAGGGTAAGTCATTAGTGAACTAATGTACTTTTAGTTGGGTTATTTGAAAGTACTTTATGTTTTAAATATTCCATTTACTTTCCAAATCATATTTTCAAAAATCGGTTTTCTTATTTAGATGTGACATTCAGTAACGGATTAATATCGCCTGGGGCCCCTAGGTACTGAATATTTGAGGGCTCCATTGTTTCTTATTGGTATTTCGGAAGTATGCAAACTTTGAAAGGGTATGGATATGTCTCAATGAGCATGCCTGTTTGAGGCGCGGGTCATTTGGGAAAGTGCCCATGGGTACCCTGCCCTCTTCTAGGGGCTCTTAGGCCTCTCTTAGGTAAGATGAAGAAACATCTGCACCGGTGTGGCACAACCACCGACCCATTACTACTACTTATGGAATGATTATGCCCGAGGAGGAAACGGAAACCGTGAATAGGGTACCTCGCCATATTATTTTAACACCATTTTATTTTAATAAAAGACGAAGCCCTAGTCTTTTATTTTTAATAGGTGACCCCACAATGCCAGTTGTCTTCGTTCATTGTGTTGCTGTATTGGTTCTATTTCTATGTGTAGCGTCATGTCTTTATTCGTTATTTTGTCTTTCCTGACCCCTTCGAAATTTTATTCCTACAGCGTTTATTTCTCAGTTTTTCCTGCCGTTTTGTACCAATGATTCGCAGCTATAAGTTATTCAGAGTTCAAAACAATCACACAAGACATCAATTAAAGAATTAATTGATGTCTTGATTAAATAAACCATTTCACATTATTCACCCGTATTACTTGCAGCACTCCCTTTGGGTGGTGACACAATTTGGCATACTCGTAAACAACGTGTAAATAAGATGACAAAGAGACAAAACGTAAATAATGAGGCTAAGTGCAGTGAGACTTACAACACAGATCGCACTGTGTTAAATACTAGGGTAACAAACCAACTAGAGTAGATCTAGATTCTAGCAGTGAAATTAGCACACTAGAGGACGAGAAAGTTAAGCAATAAATTAAACATAAAATTAGTATTATCTAAATAAATAAACTAAATCATAATTTTATATAGGCTGCTTTATTACAAAAATATATGTATGGTATCCGTACATAGACTAGAATTAGATACAAGTACTATCTCAATTATGTCTTCTAATGTTTGTGTTCGGGGTGATCAGCATGACCAGAGTACTTGACATCAGCATTGAAACCGGTGTGCTTATCCGCTGTGTAGTGCACAGTGCGGATCCTTCCATCAGGTTGAACCAAAGTGTAATAGCCCTTCACAACATCACCATCACGTTCCTCCTCCTGAGACTTAATGTCATGAGTGTGTTTATCCTCAACTCCATATTTGAAAACGTATTTAGGATGATGCTATAATAAATAACAATTTAGTACACCGTAATTATTAAAGTAGAACCAATATTACGTGTGGGTAGTGTTCTTCATGGTGACCATGATGATTATTCACCGCAGCTTGTTCGCCACCATGATGATGTTCATGAACAACATGGTTGTTGACAGAGGCATATGAGGTAGCATGATGTTGAGCCAAGGCACAAGTCACAACCGCGGCAAGAATGCAAACTTTGAAGAACATACTGTGATTGTTTTGATGTTACCTGAGCAAAGCTAGCAATTTAACTATGCTGTGATAAAATTAAGCTTCCTTTTTATACTTTACTACTTTCTTGTAGGTGTACAGATATATTGGTTGATTAAATCATAAAACACATTCACTCTGTAATCGGAACATGTTGGATCATAATTAGATACAGTTCTAACAAATTATTGTTGACTAACGAACTGACGACTTCCAGTCACTTTGCGACAACAAGTGTAAAGATTCATGTCTGACAAATAGAAGTGTCGCAAATAAACGTAACGAATGAGGTAACAGAAAAGAATGCGGCACTCTAATTTTTTTTAAACTTATGCCAAATTTAATCTAGATTAATTTATCGACAACATAATGCTCTATTAAACACCACCAAGTGAACGTATGTGTTTAGCTAATTTCTGGATACGAATGCACCGAGCTTGTAATAAAATATAATTTATTATGCAAAATATATAACAGACTTAATAGATTTTTCGAAGCAATATTAAGTAAAAACCATTAAAATAGTCATAATTAATGTGGGTTTAAACCAAAACATAAATTGATTTAATGATGTTCGGCGTAATGGACTTCAGCCTTAAATCCATTATGTTTATCGGCGGTGTAATGGACAATACGAATTTTACCGTCTGGCTGTACTACGCTGTAATAACCCTTGACCACGTCTCCATCGCGCTCTTCTTCAGCAGATTTCATGTCATGTGTATGTGGGTCGTCAATGCCATACTTGTAAACATACTTTGGATGGTGCTATAACCCAAAGCCAATTTAAGTCCACACTTATCCTCGTTTAAAACTATATAAATCTTACATAATAATCCTTATGACCATGTTCATCCTCCTTTTGATAGCTATGCTCAATATGATTGTCATAAGATGAGTACGATGATGCATGATGATCCGCAAATACGACAGCCACTACAGCGCAGAGAACCAAAACTTTGAAAACCATTTTCACTTCTAAGAACTTTATCGGCCACTGGTATTTAGTAAAACTTTGCTAATTTTATGGATTACTCCGCGTTGTTGATTCTTTGCAAGTGCAGGTTGGATTGTACTGTTCATTTTCTCGGATGCTCTATTTATACCAGCTTGAAACAAATGAAAATGCATAATGCATTTTGGATCACGTAAGGAATTGCATTACTATGGTCAGTAATGGAAGAATAAATCTGAATAAACGTCAAATATGCGAAATGAGAAATGTACAAATGTATGTCTTCAATTGATGCATTACGTTTTAATTACGCCTACACAGGTTATTAAATATTTACACTTCGATATGGCACGATATTTTTGCATATGCGCCTTGGTCATTGAACATAGGCGACTAAAGAGTGAAAAGAATGCGGTAATTAACCGCGCATAACTAGTTCCTAAATGTATTCAAACACATTATAAAATGCTCTACTAATTAGACAGGTTTATTTGTTTTAATTTGCATATTTATTGCTTGTTCCGTGTTGTTATATCACGTAGAGAAAATAATTATCATATTGAATAGATGTTTCCTAAAAAGTATTCAGTATCAAGATCTATGGCATTTCGATAGTAATTAAATGATATAATTTCAACTTAATGAAGTTTATGTTATATCGGCACATTGAATGTTTATGACATAATTGGTGTACATTTAGGATCACAGCCAGTAAACCGTGGCATTGCTATCAAAGGATATCAAACGAGTCATAACGGCACATTTTCGGGCACAAAGGAATAATGTTCATCCTTGCGTGTGATATATAATAGTGTTATGACTATGTCTTCCTTTTACACCCTCCACGATCAGTACTGATGTTTGCAGAAATTACAAGACAGTGTGAGGAATTGCATAACAACGGTGTAAATTACACTTCCACATTAGTATCACTTATTTATTCAACCTTGAGCCTGAAGCAACTTGAATTCCTTAAGTGTTCTCCCCTAGTCGTAATAATTATGTGTTCTAGTCTAGGACTTATGCATTCCAGTTATCATTTAATTGAATGTACAGGCGACACAGGGATACGGAGACACTACTAGGGGTGGTTTCATCCATAAATTGGTATCATGAATTTTTGCTTCCTCGGAACCTTAATTATGATACAGCAAGGTTTTTGTGCAACATTTGAATTAATGCAAACATTACATATTATATTTTACTGTATAAGTCAACAGCGGTGAGAGGATAATACAGCAAATCCCGCATTATGAGAACCCTGTGATATCCTTATTACAACAGACAATTACTTTGCTTAGCTCGAGTTATGTAATGTAAATTGACCTGTATAATGCGATATTTGGGTATCACGGAATATTTTCAATCGGTAAATCATGTTCGTTGTCATTGGACCCGTGCCCCGTGAGCAATGGAACCAGCACATCAACCGAATGGACGACAGCAATATTGTGAAGATCGCCAGAGATGGTGAAATATCCTTGGGAAGACCCCGCAAGAGGGGAAGCGTTCAAATCCAGGATGGCTGTAAAAGATTAACAGGCAATTGCCTATCAAGGACGAGGAAGAAGAAGATCCTCCGCAGAACTGATAGAATTCGCATACTAGCATGGCAAAGTTGTTTTAATATCTTGATCCAATCGACCTACATAGAAATCAAAGAGAAGATCTATCTAGATTTGCCGTGTTTATTGGTCAACTATGTTTATTAGCCTGGAATTGATTGTTTCAAAACCTATGTAAATCAGAATAATAAATGATCGAATAGATAGATAAATGTTTATTACAAAAATATATTATTTACAATTTGACAAAGTATAATCACAACCATAATCAAACTACTTGCTTGAAGCTTATAGATTTTAGTGGTGTGCAGGATGGTCAGCGTGGCCTGAATATTTCACATCAGCATTGAAGCCGGTGTGTTTGTCAGAGGTGTAGTGAACAGTGCGGGTCCTGCCGTCAGGTTGAACCAAAGTATAGTATCCCTTCACCACATCACCATCACGCTCCTCGTGCTGGGACTTGATGTCATGGGTGTGGAGATCTTCAACGCCATATTTGAAGTCATACTTAGGGTGATGCTAGAAATTAACACACAAATTACTAAAAATTACAAATTTGTCATAACAATAATATTACGTGTGGATAATGTTCCTCATGGTGTCCAGCATGTCCCAATCCTTCGTCACCATGATGGTGGCTGCCATGTCCGACATGGGTATCTACGGAAGCGTAGGAGGTCGCATGATGATGCTGGCCCAAGACACTGGCAACAACAGCAGCGAGAATGCACAGTTTGAAGAACATATTGCTAGTTGATTGGCCTTTCCTGAGCGAATGATGTCTATTACTAATTCGAGTCAGGGTTTTATACTAAATTATAACTTGAATACCTGCTACGTTCCACCACCAATTTTACCGATTTTTGATTGTTCTACGCATGATTATTTAGAAATGGTTACATTAATATATTGTGCAATTAATTAATTAAATAAGTTGTATAAACAGATCGATGTAATTTGGCGCACGCACCAGGTTTAAAGTGACTAATTTCCATATTTATATTCCATCAGAGTTAAATATATCAAGTACAATCGTTATAAATACGTAATAATTGTTAAATAATTGTCAACATGATTTCGTTTTAATGGCTTGTTCACAGTACACATGTTCAAGTTACGCCTGGCATGGTCAACATTCGGCCCGCGGGCCACTTCCGGCCCGCGTAACGAATTTATGCGGCCTGCGAGTAATTTTTCAATATTTACCTGCGCGTATACTGAAAATATACTGGCATTACGACTTGATTTTGAAAACAGATTCGAATGTTTTAACAGAATAGATAAAATACTGTCGATTGTTAGAAATCCATTTACTGCAAATATTGAAGAAGCTTCTCCAGATATTCAATTAGAATTAATTGAATTACAGAGTGATCAATTATTGCATGATAAATATCGAGAAGAGGAAGATAATTTGTGTAATTTTTATAAGCAATTGGATAGTAAAAATATGTACATCTAAAAAATTTTGCCAAACAATATTTAGTAATATTTAGTACAATTTATATTTGTGAACAGACATTTTCTTTAAGGAATCACAATAGAAGTCCTACAAGATCGAGATTAAATGATTAAACATTTGGAGGCTGTATTAAGATTAGCCACCACAGAAATTGAACCTGACATTAAAAAGATTATAAACGAAGCAAACCACCTCAATATTTCTCATTAATTATTATAGTATATTTGTTATTATTAAAATGTTCATTTTGTATTATTCTATATAGATATTTGCTGTAAGTTACCTATGATTTATAATTATTCATAAAATTGTTGTATTTTTTATTATAATGTTAATTTTATAATTATTATATATTGTATGTAGGTATTTGTTACATTATTTATATTTCCATAATAAAATTGTGTTCATTTTGGGTTTAAAATTTGTGTATTTTTTACGCCTGGCCCGCGAAAAATTTTGTTTTCTCAATCCGGCCCGTGACAAAAAACTGTTGCCTGAGTTACGCATTTGTTCATGCATGGAGCGGTCACTCTACGCATGGCTGCATTTTGTGGAAGAATGATGTGAGTAGGATTATACATGCTAATACAATAGAAAGGTAGCCAAAATCTGGTAAGAGATCAAACTGAATTATGTACTGTAATCGTATCGACTGCTTCCTTTACGCTTAGTATACTATATTGCTTGTTCAAAACGCGTACATCAATCAACTAAGAACGTTAGAATTGATGGTATAAAGTGTGTTTATCTTTATTCGTTTACTTTATAGAGGTAAAGATTGAATGGATTTTATTTGAGTCATTAATGAAAGGTATTAGTGAGAATCAAATTAGTACCGTTGGATTTCGTAGGTTTCTTGACCCGGTAATCCTTTTGTGATTATATATTCCTAATTTCTTCTACTGTAATTGTTTAGTTTCAAATTAATACACATATATGATCTGTGGCATTTTATCATTTTCACATGAAATCTTGCCCCTTAACATTATATTATTTTTTAGACTCGCCGGCCGTCATTAGCTTCATAATAGTGTATTTAAAGTTATTTCTTCTGTGGTGTTAAATACTCCCAGGGTCAAATCCTGGTGACAGTTATTTCTACGCTGGCATCAGTGGTTACTGTTTTTGAAGTCTTCTTGACTTTGGGTCCGGTGCGTGCTATCCATATATCCTACACCCGTGCAGTGAAAATGCGGATGAAAGAAGAATATGAATGTTCATTTTGGACTGGCACTTAGGGTGCATTTGAAGTTCAGCCTAGAGATATTTGGAACACAATCTAGAATAACCGCGACCCATATAAAGGATTCCCTGCCCGGACACGCAATGAATGAAAGCATAATGTTACGGAGAACCTTAGAATGCTACCTAGTGGTAAACTATTTACGAGTCGCCAGAAATAATGGGAACATACAGTTGCATACGATGACAAACGTATTGGCAACTTATAAACTAGTAACAAACTGGAAGGAATTTAGGGAATAAGGGAGGCAAAGGTCCAACTTGGACTGTAGAACCTTTGAAGAAAGAGACAAAGAGAAATGTCGACAGTAAACTTGCCCTTGAGTGTATGTAGCGTCTTGAATAATCCGAAAATTCTATACTTTATTAATTTATATTTCCGGCGAGCAAACTAATATTTTCAACTTTCTTTTCCACTAACATTACATTTCTTCTACGAACCTTTCCTCTACTTTTCTACCTTAATTCCTGTGCCTATTGTAAACCTCAAGTCCTACACAGAATAAAGTTCCGACCGTTTTCTGCTCCATAGTTGTCGCAGGCTTTTTCCGAAAATGGTCAATACCGATTCCCCTTCTTCCTCCTAGGGAGGAAAAGCGGTCTTTTCTACCGCTGCACTTCTTAGTGCGCTTAAGGCAATAGCCAATAAGCGGGAACGTCATCTTACTCCAACACCGCGCACGTAGTCCAACTGAGCCGCTCACGACTTTGCGAACATAAATAATATTAATTAATAATAAATAATATTTGTTACCTACACTTAAGTATTCCTGCTACTCAGCTTTACACGACTAAATCCCACATATATAATGAAATTTCAGTTGTAAGTAATCTAGTTACATATTTTAATAGAAAAATAAACATATATTCAAAGTACATTCGATTAAGAATAGCGAGATTATTATAATTTAATGATGATGAGGTTTGTGCTCCGGGTGATCAGCATGACCGGAGTATTTCACGTCAGCGTTGAATCCACTGTGCTTATCAGATATGTAATGCACAGTACGGATCCTACCATCAGGTTGCACTAAGGTGTAGTATCCCTTGACAACATCGCCATCACGTTCTTCGTGCTGGGACTTGATATCGTGGGTGTGGAGATCTTCAACACCATACTTGTAGTCGTACTTGGGGTGGTGCTATATACATATTACTAAATTAATACATCATTTCATTAAAATGTTAATTTGTATTACGTGAGGGTAGTGTTCCACATGATGTCCAGCATGACCTGAAACCTCACCATCATGATGGTAGCTGCCATGTTCGACGTGGTTGTTTACAGAAGCATATGAGGTAGCGGGATGATGTTGACCCAGAACGCAACCAACAACAGCAGCTAGGATGCAAACTTTGAAGAACATTTTTGCTTGGTGTTTGTATCTAATTGTTGCTGTATTGAACGACTGATGCCTATCCATGAACCGTGCGGCTGTTTATATCCGAAAATAAAACGTCTTCTACCACCTCCTACCCAGGTTGTAATTTTACATTCTCTCGAATACTTCATTCAAAAATTAAATTGGTTTGGCTAAATAGTCGAAATATATATTTATGATTTTATTATAAGTGTAACTTTGGAGCGTGTAAAATACGTAAAAATTTACGATTACTTACGATTACTAACCATGGTATAATCATGGAATTGAATCAAAATATGTGAAATAGTATATTGTACAATGAGCACGGGATGGTACCCGTCTCTTCAGGTGTATGAGAAATTACAAACTCATACGATTGTGGAAAGGGCATTCCATGCGATTTGTAGGCTATACGTTTTCTACTCCTGTTGTATAAAGTACACATTTCAAGATTTTTTGATTAAGTAATTATTATTTTCACACATAATAGTGGTATAAAAACATAATAAACTCAGACAATTAATTCATTGATAAGTGTTGATAAAAAAAGCATTTCCACGTATTGAATATAGTTCATTTCATTTAAAACGAACAGATCAAAACCAGAAGGGACAGATAATGATGTGCTAATTATTTTTCAGGCTTGGATCCTAATAAAAGGTGTGAAATGAAGTTGTTTATCGGTTGAATACCGATCTATGCCATCAAAACACGTTATCTTTCCTGCTGCCTGATTATATTTTATATTTTATTTGAATGTTAGCATAGGTTTTTTTGGGATGAGTTATAGGTCTATAACACTACCCCCTCTTCTTATTCAAGACTCATGAGTGTGTGTGTGTGTGTGTTACGCGGTAGTCTCGGTTTTTAATAATATTAATTTATTTCCCGTTGATAGCGCAGGACCAGACTTAACTGGATCTTCTGCCAAATTCCTTAGAGTTATCGCGACACAAGTATTACAAAAAGCTCACCTCAGACGTCAAAAATACACAAAGTACAAAGCACAACAACTTTATTCAAACGGCGCAATGAACACACAAATACAAAAGAAAATACACGTTAATACGACAACTCACCAGAGGAGAAATAGGCCGAATCGGGCGCATACTACGCTTTTATGGTGGCTCAGCTCCCCTTCCCC
>JAODAC010030630.1:0-14934 GCA_027575185.1 Mimaenictus wilsoni
ATATATCACTGCTCTGGGAAGTTATTAGTCGTCTAAAGCGTAGGCATGGTTATTAGTCGTCTAAAGCGTATACATGGAATTTGTAATAGATGTGCATAGAAGCAGAATAACCCCCAAATGATTTAGTCGAATTTGAATAGATGTCAAAACGTTGACTGTATGTGAGGATAGTCAATACGCACACAAAACACATTTGGCAGATGCGCCGGACGCACGGGGACAAACTGTTTTCATAGCAAAGTAATCCCCCGATACGATTAAGCCGGGCAAAGCCATGCTAATAGAAAATGATTTGCTCCGATCCCACTCTCAACCCCCAAAACTAATCATTGGTTCATTGTTGGTGTACTGGGTCCACGAAGAAATCGAATTTCGGGCGCAATTAATTGACTCTTCGTTTGCGTGCATGTCGATTTGCAGCGCGTATAATTTCGTAATTAACTTTTTGTGCCTGCGCCTGCAGCCGTAAATTGAAAATGCGAAATGTTCTCGCACTGATAAAAATGCAATTATGAACATCGAAAAACCGCAACGTATAATTTCGCTAATTGCTTTCGAATGCCGAAAAGTTCGTTAACTACACTGGAAATAGTGTACATTTGACATCATTTTACAGTAATTAATAAGTAAAACTTAATTAAGTTTCGCCCGCCGGGGGAAGGTAGTCGAGGATTCGTGCAGCAGGAAAATATCTCCTCGGGCGGCGTTCGCGGAAGAAACGTGAAAACGTTGGCAACCGAAAAATTGCCGCGCAAATAAAATGATTCCAACCCGTCGTTTAGGTTTCGTATTTGCGACTCCAGGAAGAAGCCGCTGTTTTTTCTACACTCCGGCTCATTAAGAACTACTGAATTATCTGAGCAGACGGATAAAAAATGGGGCATAACCAAGACGCAAATAACCGCTCCCATTTTCTATTTCACTTGAGGGAAGCGAGAATAAGAAATAAGTTGGAAATTTAAAAATGCCTCGGGTGCTACCAAGACAGACCACTCAGATTCTAATCGACTCACTTATTATGGCAAGACGGAAGGAGTAGAAATCAAGAAATTACCGTCTGAAAATATTTTCATACAAATACTTTTATTTATTCCTGCAAGTTGGAAAGAAAAATTGCATTTCTCAACTTTATAACGCCGGATTCAAGAGGGTATAAATTATAATAAGTCAAAATATGTGTTTGGAAAAAAAACCGAGTGAAGAGAAACCGTCGGAAAACCGTCGAGGCGAGCACTAAAGTTTTAATTAACATCGCGTGGATGGCAGTCGAATGCGAACGGGTTTGCATCGCTCGCGCGCCGAAAATTTTCGCTCATAAGCCCCTGCCATCCGCTTCCATATCCGCTATTCCCCCACGCGCCCCACCCGTTAATAACTAATTAACGAAATAATTACAAGCGTGCCACGCAGAAAACTTAATAAGTTGCAGTTTTATCTCTTGCGAGACTCTCATGATTCGCGCGCGCAGGCGAATGCAAGTGCAGCTTCATTTCATTTTATCAAGAAGTAGAGCGGCGAGTGGCTAAAAGTGTAATTTGGAGGGAGAGAGAACGAGCGGCATTACGAACATGGCAGGACCTTCGAGGAGTGGGTGGTCGCAGGCGGCGAAAAGTAATGCAGTGTTAGCTGCAATGTGCGACGCGAATGACTGGAGATCAAGCAATGGGATGTTGGAGAATGGGTTCGGAATTTGGGACGACACCATCCATGGCTACATCCCCGCGCTGCCCCTTGCTGAACGCTAGCGTTTTAGGGTTTAATTAAGTTTGCGACTTGTGTCCGAGCACAAATTGGTGACATTTATTATAGTCCTAGTGTTTAAACAACAAAAATACGCTATGGCCAATCTACTCTGCGCTGGAAAAAAATCCACAAGGAACATAAAATGTGGTATACGATATCATATAAAGTGAAGGTTTTGTACATGTCTTTTTAGTGCTATAAACATATTACTTATTACAGAATGTAGTAAGTAGTAACATGGTGAAAGCATGAAGAAATAGGAATACGGTAACGTGTTCATTAATTGAAATCTAAATGATAGGCACTAAAAAAGGTGTAGATTTAATTGACTAGTTAATGTATTTTTTCTTGTTCAAAGCAAAATAATTGATTTTGCTTATTCTGCTTAAGGTATTTCAAACAACAATATAGTAGTAATTATACTTGTTTAATGCTTGCATGTAAAATACCACCAAGTAAATAGGTAATAGGATTATTTAACGCACTCATGTGGGAATCGGACTGCCATCCACCATCCCATCCACCTGGTTTATAACAAAACATTACGCGGCGCACGCCAATAGCAAGATCTAATTGGGTTTATAATTCCATAATCGATCCCACGCCGCGCCGCGGCCTGCTGTCTCCTGCTACCACCACCGCCGTACCGATTGCGCATTGTGCACGTGCACGTGCGAATTGAGCCATTAAACGAGGCTTATCGGACGCGGGTACGCATCAATTTGGATTTTCCCATCCATCGAAGCTTTCGAAAGCTCGGCGCACCGCTTCCAAAACGCTTTACTACGGACGCGTAAATTACACCGCACTGAGGTTGAATGAAAGCCTGAGAGCATTTAGCAAAAAGCAATTGATTAGTATACTATCTTTTGTTACTCAAGCCACGATTAAATGCATATTAAGGCAAATAAATAGATTTTTAAAGAGCGAAGGGAACATGTGATTGCCCGATAACTGATCGAGTTTAGATTTAGTCTTGCGTTAGCAACCATTATGCAAAGTGTTCCGCAACATGCCTGTTTTCGCCCGCCTTTGTTTTTTTGCTAACGTGATATAGGAAAGTCGTTACGCAATCGAAGCCTCCCCTCGAATGCCGATCGTCGAAAACGAGAAAACATTAGATTACGCCGTATTGGAGATGCTATGCTATAGATGGATGCTATGCGCTACCGAACAAGTCTTCAATCACACATTGAACACAAGTTACACGCATAATCCATCACCGGAAACGCCAGCAAGACGCCATTTTTTAACGTCGTCTACAGGCCACTATTTTCTCAGTTATCCAGACTTACTTAGAGAGTTATACCATTGACGTAAGAGCTGTAGACGAGGTTAAAATATTCTCAGTATTTGCGTCAAGGCTTAAAATGAAAATTTGTGGTACATATCCATAGTAAATATCAATTTTATTTACATTGCAAACAGTGACCTTTTTTGAACTTTGAAGTATTTCACACAAAATTGGATTATACAATTTATAATCGTCTCTATCACAATTTTCATCCAAAGGAATACAAATCAAAAATAGTTTATTGCAGTTGTGATAAATTTCAGCAAAATACTGAACAACACTTTTATTTCCTCAGAAACGGGACATAGTAACCTAAATATAAGTTGGAACTTCGTGTTCTGCGTCATTTAAGTCAAAGCAATTATTTTTCTCGACCAACATTTGCAAAGTAGTTACATTCGAGTGTGTTGTCTTAATTATGCAATAATTCCAGCCGGTTTTACACGAAATGGTATACTAAGTGCCACGATTCTTAACGTAACCAAACGCTACCGAATACAAGGAAGTAGTATGCAACCGAATTCATAGAAAAGTCTCGTAATATGAAATAGAAAAAACACATTGCATTTTGAAGTCATTGAAGTCATTACAAAAGTATTCAATGTATTCGGAGTGTGTGGATTCCTATAGGAGTTTGAGGTGAATATAGGAGCATTTAGCAAAACTCGGGAAATGCAGACGAGCGACTATTGCATTGCTTCCGGAAGGCGGGCAACGACGCGAGCGGGTACAAAGGCAACATGCAAATTAACGTCCACGGAACGCGATGCAGAGCCATACACCTTACACGCGCATATGTTGCATAAAATAACATGCAAATATTAAACGAGCCTCGCCGTCGCCCGACGATTCAGCCGGTATAGTTTTATTTAACTTTCCGCATTATTTCTGTGCGCTTGGAGCCAAATTGAAAACACAATCAATGGCTATGCAGGCAATTAACGTATGCAACCTAATTTAGTTTTTCAAATGAAATCACCTCAAAGTTGTATAAATATTTAACCATATTTAACTATTCTAACCAAATTACATTGCTGCAGATTTTATAATAATACATTGTAAACTAACACAATTTTCTGTGTCATAAAATAATATTATCCTGAAATTGTACGACTGTATTTATTTTCTGGTAGTTTCAAATGAATTTTGATATAATTTTGATATGATTTTTTATAATATTTGATATGATTTTGATATAATTTTATTTTGTGTTCTTGCTGATTCATCCTAGGATTTAAAATCTTATCTAATGGGCAGCAATTGATTTTTATTATGTTTTTTTTGTTTGTTTTTAGATGAAATAATTTTCATTTGTTCAGCACAAAGGCTTTTTTTCAGAACAGTATTTCTTTAATATTTGGTAACCAAATTTAATTGGTTCATGATTAAATTAAACGCACTCGTGTGAAGTTCAAAGTACAAAAAATAATACATGAAAAACGAAACAAAAAGTGTTAAAAACTGTACACTTTTCAACCCACGCCAGTTTGGTGTGTTTTTATAATTTTAACCACGTTGCAAAAGCTCAACTCGCGACCTCACAAAATAGAAACCCAGCAACAATCAGGTAATATATTCGCAAACTAGCAACATAGCAAGCTTTTTCAGCACGCGTCTACCTGTCTACAATGTGGGTACCACGGCGCAATGGGGTTGTTATACGAAAAAGTTCCCCAGTCACCTGCTCAACGTCGAGTTTGTAGTTAATATGTTTGCGGGGCGAGTTTTACGTTGTCTTGCTTTCACCACCTGTAGAAAGTTTGTACGTTTATATTAGAATACTGCAGATAGAAGCGCATTTCATTGTTTCGTCCATCGCTATAATGTCCTTTTTCATTTTATATACACGTTGAGTTTTATAACTATTAATTGAAGACTACTTTTTTGGTATCGTTATTATGAAAACTTAATTTTATGAATGCCTGGTATTAATTAATTTTGGTCTTAAATTATTCAAGAAAATTGTTTCTGATTTAGTTAAAATATTGGCATTTTTATTCGTGCAAATGAAGGTTCTTATCGCGATTAGCCACCCAACAATTTTCTTCTATGTAAATTCATTGAATGTTTTATGTATGTTAAACACTTAAAAAATACCTGCGAAAATATAATTTACATTAATTTTCGACATTTAAGGTACCTACTCGCACGCATTAGATTATTTGGGCACATTTTGTCTCCTTTTTTTCCGGCAAGAGGTTTTCCCAGCCATCCAGTGACGGATTAGAACGATTATAAAGATTGAGTGTATCTCTCCCGTAAGTAGACACAAAGATTGATTAAGTGAGAATCTGAGTTTGCCCGAACACAACGAAACAGCCGAGAAAACCGGCAGTGAGAAGGCTCATGTTTGTGCTTTTAGTTGCCTACATTTAGAAGCCGACTTGACGAGGAGAAGGGGTAGCGAAAAATAGAAGGAAGTAGGATTGGCTTAGAGAGGGTTGCTCGTTATCTCAAAAGAACCTGCACCGGGGTACGCGATTCCATTTCGCTTTGCGCGTCGTTACAGCATTTCTTTCGCGAAAGTTTTCAGCACCTGCGATGGTGTTACTCTTTTTTCAGCGTCGCCAACACACAATACAATGTGCCCCCTTCTAGCAGGTAACTCTGGTTAGGTGGGGGAAAGAAAAAAATGTTTATATCACGAAAGCAAACAGAAATGAGGCCGTATACGAGACCAAAGAATGTTAAGTTTTTTTTTCATTCAAGAGTTCTATTATTTTTCCACCATATACAGAATGTACTAAGACACCGGCAAATAAAACAGGAAGAAATAAAAAATGAAAGGTAAACTCGTGCAGTTGCCCGCTTCTGCCGAGTGCCATGGTGTGCGATTGCTTTTCTTTTGGCGGTGCCGGTGAAAGAAGCCGGCAAAGAATAGAAGAATACACGCTCGGCCATTAAAAGCTTAAGAACATCATTCATTCCCTCGATGGAGTCGGTCCACGTTCGCATTGATTGCCCAATTCCACCAAAGACGCCCCGTCGATTGGTGGGTTGGCTGGTTTTCGGTAGGAGGAATACTTCCGTTACTTATTGATATTTAATGGTGGAGGTGCCGGGCATCAGCCGCAATCGTTTTGTTTGAGTGTATGTGTGTGGGTGGGCGCAGGAAGTGTGTATCTGAGGCTGCGTTACAAATCGACGCGTTACAAACACCTCCCTTCAACGCCGCCGCATTACAAAAGACTTCAATAGCATTCGCAGCGCGGAAGACGCTGGAAAAAAGTCGAGTAGCAAGCGCATTGGAAATGGCAGAAACGCAGCACTGGCGACGAAGGAGAAGGAAAAAAGGTAAAGACTACAGTCTACAGAAAATAAATGGAATTTATCACTCGGAAGAGCGGAGAAGTGGAGCATTTGCACTGGTATCTCTTTTAAGTAACGCGCTCGGCCCGCTCGCTTTTCGGCTTCGATGAATTCGTTTTCAGGCGCAACCCTTGCCTCCGCCGGTGCTGTGTCCAACTTCGCCCCCCAACATAGGGTACAGTTAGAGAAAAAAGAACGCGTTACCGAAGGTGGCGGAAGCTGAGGACACACACAGACGGAGAGATTCCAACAATTCTACAATTCGGAAACTCTATCTATTAGCCTTCCACTTGGTAAACGTGCTGGACAGAGCACCGCCCAGTTTAAAGGTAGTGTGAAAGAAAGAGAAGAGAGATGGCGTCGTAATTTTTGGTTTTCGTGAATGAAGTGCATAATTATAAAAGGCCAGCCTTTTTGGGGAGTTCCTTTGAAATGGCGGCGGCAGTAGCGGTTCCCCCGGATACGGGGTGAAATCGGCCGAGCGCCACTAAATCTTTCCAGCCGTCTGATTTTTCATTCTGCTCCTTTTCGCCTCCCGGCCGCGTATCTTTTGGCTCTGGCGCGCTTGCATTTGAAAGCAGTGGACATTCGATGTGCCAGGGTAAAAAAGGGGCAAGCGTGCAAGTCATAGAAAAGCGCCTAATCTGTATTCGAATAAAGAGTATTCCTGTTTCTCCATTTACAGTCGCTTTATTCTGTTTTTAACAATTGATTTTATATGCTCTTTTCAGTGGTAATCAATCTCCAACTGCACAAAGAAATGTTTTGTCTCTTTATACTATTTTCCAACCATCTGAAAACTTTGTATTTGGCAAATTAAAAATAAATTTTCCGGACACAATTTTGAAAGCTGCTTCCACTTTATTATTATGTTTCGGGGTGAGTTCCGGTGTTATGCCAGTCGGTAATGGCCCAAGTTATGACAAGTTCGAAAGTTTTATAGTGCGCCACGCGCGCTGCTTACGAGTCTCACAGAAAGCTTGTACAAATAACTGTTACACTATTTAAGTAGAAAGTTTTTATGTGAATTGGTTCCCGGTATCCTGCTGGCTAAGTGACGAATCTTTGTTTGCGTTTCCAACAGGGCATTATGTATAACTATTTTTCCTATATACGATTTTAAACCTATTGAAATCCATTTAAAACTTATTAAATATTAAACAATTTATGTTTTTGTGTTTTTATTAAAAATATGTTATACGAAATGGGATTACACAATAATAACAAAAGGCAAGCGACTGAAATAGAAACGTTCAATCATTGTACGTACCTGGGGATAATCTCCAAACTTAGTCTGATAGTCAAAGACATATAGATAAGAATTGCGATGCTCAGCAGAGTGCAGATCGGCAGTATGCACAACAGGAGCCACAAACTGGGCATCCGACAGTGCCTCTAGCGTTTCGTCTCGAATGTTGATCGGATGTTGGACGGGACGCTCCCAATCCGTGTACTCGTTGACGATGGTTGCGAGAATCTCAGAGAGGTGATAGCTGTATGTATTCCGCACGAACGTTCGGAGAATCTTTGATCTTCGATCCGCCTCAATCCCGTACTGGACGTCCTCGCCGTTGAACGCAAAGTATGCCTCCGCTTTTACCACACCCAGCATGATATCGTACCGAGATAGCTTTGCGACGACGGATTTTCGCAGCAGGACGTTATTCAAAATATTAACGGCGTTTTGCGGCTCCACTTTTGCAGGTTTGCCTTCAAACTCTCCATTGTAATGAGGATTATCACCTAGGATAATAAGAAATTCATGAGGTGTAAGTGAAATAGTTAAAACTATTTGCCGGCTACCTAAGGAATTGTACTTACTTGATGGTTCGCCGGTATCAATTACTACACCATCCACGCTTGGCCCAAAGGCGAAGGCAAATTCGGGTGCGATAACTGGCGTCGACATGAGCACGTCCAGCGGCTTCTCGCGCAGGCACTTGAGGAGGTGCTGGTGTGGCAACTCCGGCGAGCAGTTCGCGTGGATGGCGACCTGGGCTGCGTAGCGCGATGGATCCTGCACTAGCGCCCAGGGAGACAACGCCGATCCGGACATGAGTATCGCACGGTGGAAGAGCACGCCTGCGAAAAAAAAGCCACAATCGGATTACATTTCATCTCTGTCTTACTTCTATGCTGGCCAACGGCTGGCAATTACCGAAAAGTATATCATTGTTGAAAATGCCGAAGCGTAGGACTCATAACACGACAGAAGACATGGCACCGCGCCGCGCCTTGGGTGGAAATCACGAAATCGAATTTGCCCGGCAAATGCCAAACATTGCGCAAATTGCATGAGCGTTTTTATTTTTCTATGGTGCTTGCAATTTGCCGCCGGCTCTATTATACCCAGCAAGAAGATAGTGGTTTATCCAGGGTTACCCCCGAATGAAAGCAACAAACCAAAAATTTACCCTCTCCTCCAAAATATTTTCCGACTGATAAACTTTTATCGTTGGCAACCCTGGCATGACCGTGCACAGAACAATTTGTAAATGCATAAAACTTAAAGCATTTGAGACGATAGTACTTCAACGCAGAATTCAAATTTCAAAATTCATTTTGCAAATCTCTCTTTCCATGCCGGGTTCCGTTGCAAGGGATTCTTGTTGGTTTTATTTTACTCTATATCATTTACCCTGTGTTTCTATGCTTCTTTTCTGTCGTATATTTATGCATATTTTTATGCATTTTCTCGGTCATGATGCGATGCCTTTGCATTTTGCGAGCGGTGCTGCCATGTCGCAATCCGCCCGCGCTACTGTAGATGGGGGATATGTGTGCTATATGCAAATTAAACGCAACGAAGCATGTGAATATTCAAAGCTCTGCCACACCAACCCACGATGCTGTTCGTCGGCCACTAAACCCTATATCAATACAGCGCGTCCAACACCTGCAGCCCAGCATACACGACGTGGCAACTTTGTGTAAGTTGGGTGGCAAACGTGTTGCCATCCCAGTCAGGGTGAAGACCATAATAGTAGAGAATATTGAGTTGTGTTGTCTGGTTTTCGCCTGTTTTCGAAGAGTATTATTAAGCTATTGTTTTCCATGATGCAAAGAAAATTACCGAACCTTAATTAAAATCGAGGCTTACGCCACACAAAGCTCCGATTAATTAATTCGGCATTATATTATATACCCATATGCCAGTATTTAGGTAATTCCTATAGTAAATTTACCATATCTTTAAAACGTATAGGCTTAATGTGAGATTTAAAAGGATCTCAATTTTGACAATGTGCTTGTAAGCAAAATTACACTTTTGTGATGAAACCGAAAAAGCACGAAATTATCTCATGTATCGGGAAAGGAAGAGGCAGGAAGATGAGACAGTAAAAGTCTGTTCTTAACTGTTAGATAATTGACAAATACCAGAGAAAGTAATTAGGAAATGTGCAGAACAGAATTTATCATTTTAGAATCTTAATTTTCCTTTATTGGATTTACTATTGGAACTTGAAACTTTTATAAGGCAAACATTTATCGATTTTAATTAATAAATCAGGGAAATACTTTCTTAATTTTTAAACGTAAAGTGGAAGTACAAATTACCCGATTTTTGGGGTGAATTTGGTTGAACCCCATGGATTTATTTACTTACTAAATGTATCTCCTTACATACAACTAGCTGACATAAGAAGTTCTGATTCATTGCTAAAAGACAGAAAAGCAAATATATTTTTGTACAAATACTTGTCAATCGTAATCAGTTGCAAAGTCAAGTGCATCTGAAAATCTCAGCAAATAGAAAATTCTTTGAAGAAGAAAGCAGACTGAAAACGGCTTTATTCTTCAGCCGCTACCGTTCACGTTTCGTTCAATTTCTAGCGTTGTGTAATAATGTAGTCCCAAAATCATCTTAATACATTTATTTCCTACCCTTATCAAACGAGCGACGCAGACCGTCGATCCCTTTCGGATCCCTTTTTACAACGCGCAATATACGCACGCCCGGCCGATTGCGCAGGGGTTAGCAGCGATTGATAGATGATTTAAATTTTTACTTTTGCCCGAAGATCTGCCGACTGCAGATAGGATTGATACGACGGGAGTTGGTGAATTCGTGCTCTATTGTCGCGCTCACATGCATCACTACTAAAAAATGAAAACGAATAAAAATCGAACAGAAAGAGGGCACAAAATCATTATTTATCGCATTCTTTTCGCTTCTGGATAATTTGAAATATATTCATTTTAGCATGCGCCACGTATTGTTTGGATGAATATAAATAAATAAACAATAGATGTTAAACGTAAGTAAATATCAATTCGGAGTGGTTCAAATTCAAATGTTACCAAATAAACGATGGTTTATCCTGTATTTTGATGAGTATTGTACAATGGTTAACATCATTAGCCAGGAGTTTTGCCCGGAGCAATGTATTGTAATTAATTAAAATGGTAATAATTAACCTAATTCTGTTATATTGATAAATTTCGAACGAGAATACTATTGATTGTATTCGCGTAATTATTACAAAAGATTGCCAAACTTCAAGTGTTAGAACGTACGACGCGCTTCGCCTCATGACATCTGCAGATGTATTCACAAATGTCGTAAGGCGAAATACTTTATACAATCAACTAAAATTGTAAATAGCATAACGAAAAAATATTGACCGATTAACCTTATGTTAAAGTATTGAATGTAAATTGTATTTAACGTAAATTGTGCACTTCTCTACTATGATAAAATTTTCACTTCTGCGGTTTTGTTTTTATCTCACGCTTTATCAAAGGTTTTTCTCTGATGAAAAAATGAAGATGAGTATCCAAAGATGCGATACATTTATTTATGAGCCGTCATCGCTGCCACCAGCCAGCCTAGCCGAAAAAGATATTTACATAGGACGGGCGAAAATGTTTTCGGGCATTATGGAAAAGCAATCATGTATGAATTTTCGGCAGCGTAATAAATTGCAGATTCTAAATGCGCTGCGGGCTGCCGAACGCATCCGCAGACGGTAGCGCTGCGATGGCTATGCAGATATATTCAACAACAGGAACAGGCAACACTAGAAACACCACAGCAGCACAGGTTCGGTCCTGCAACCACAGCGCTGTCGTGGGTATCAGAAGAAGCCACCAGCACGAGGCCGAGGCGGCCGCAGCCATGAGATGATACCTTTTCGCTGTGGGCGTGCATGTGGCGTTGCGTATCTTATGCATTCAAACTAAATCGAGGGCGCTATCGTTTTGCGGTCATTTATCAAAAGGAGCCGCCAGCACCCACACACCAGCAAAGCTGAAAATTCGCCGGCAGCTTAACCAGTTTTGACGCCGTGCCAACTGGCTGTGTCCGCGTCTGTAATTGACTTATTGGCCGGAAATGAGTGGTGGATCGATAAGGACCAAACCTACGTGCGTAGAAAAACAAAATTGCGCTAAAACGTCGCTTAACTAACTTAACTCACAGAAAAGAAATGTCTAACAAACTTTACACTGAAAGTTTTTACAATTTCGTGCCGGGCCGTAGTTAAAATAGTTTGGGAAACGCTGGTAGGCCCGAAAATTTACGGGGTCCCTGCTGGAACAGTAATGTGCACATGCATTGCTGGAAATTACATTTTTACAAAATCTGAGAGGCCCGAAGAAAATAAAAATGGGGAGCACTTATGAAACGTTTGGAAAACTCTGCCCTTGACCAATATATATGGCGGTTAAAAACTGAAAATTTGATTTACAGGTTACATAGTTGTCTAAAGACAAATTCTGACTATTAGGTAGAGAGAGGGAGGTAGAACAATTGATAAATTTAAACTTCTACCTAATCTGATATGTAAAAAGGTCACATGATAAAAACTTTAATAATACGCCGAAAAAAAGCTCTCTGTCGGGTGAAAATAGCGAAATCTTTAAATCCCTTTCTTCGCACGTGTTTGGCAAAGAGGCAAAGTTTTTATTACAAAGTTGGGCAATCGCAGAGGAGCGGATGATGCTGAAAAGGATGCAACTGGAAGATTATTGCTCACCTTCTGGCACTGCGCTGGATGTGAGAAGAAAATTGACGCAAGCAGCACCTGTGCCATGCCCGACGACGGTGACATTGGTCGCGTCGCCGCCGAAGAATGCGATGTTCTCCTGAATCCAATGCAGCGCTGCAATTTGATCCATCAGGCCATAGTTTGCCGGTGATTTCAAATACGGATCAGTGTTCGCATTTAGAAATCCTGAAACACAAAAGAAAATAATTAAAGCTGCTTCGTTTAAACATACCCCATCATTTCACGGCGAAAATTTGCTTAAATAAGTGCCGACATCGCAACAAGCTTGTAAGTAAAATCCGGCAGCATTAGATGCTTAAATTATGCATGGCAAATAGAATTTACGTCGCGCGTCGTCTTGGCGTCGACATTAAAAGAATTAAAAATGTACGTGCTCGGGGACTGAAGCTGTCGAGTGTTATTCGACGCCCTGCACGTTTCCATTTACGTTTTTCTTGCTTCGTTTTTTTGCAAACTCCCCATACAAAAAATAAGACCAAAAACGGAATTTCTGTACTCCTTTTTTGGGACTTTGTATTTTCGCCCGTCACATTCTTTAATATTCCAATTCAATTACAACTAGTGACAACATGTTCCAAAATCGTTTCAGTTGGCCTAACTTTCCAACTAACAGTAAGATGTACTATAACTAACATCATATTGAGGTGAAGACATAAAAAATTCATCTACATAACCCCTCACACACCACCTATGTTAAACTAAAATGTTTACTTAGACAGGCAACTATATTTCCTACTCCGAAAGTTGTGTTACCTATATTAAAACTTTCCTACACCCTTTTATATTGTCTTATGGAAGTTGCTGTGGTATGCAATTCGTACAAAAAGTTTAAGCACCGAATTATAAGATTCCGGGCAAGACAAAGGTCTGCTTGCTACGATGTACATGTAAACTTAAGGTTGGAATGTAAAACCGTGCGGAGAGGCAAATCCCGGGAATCCAGCACCGCCGCCGTAGCCCACACGGGGACTGCCAGTTTTCGAAAAGTTCTAATTTAGTTGTTTGGAAAACTTCGTTTTTGGCAAATCCGCTGCTTCCGCCGCCCACCGTTACCATCGGTCTCGCTACGGGACGTAGCAGGTAGCCGAAAATACTGCCAACTTGTATAATCTAACATTATCTTATTATTGTTTCCCGAAGTTTTGGAAATGAATATTAAGGTTTTAAATTGCAAAAAATGGGATATATTTTCTGATATTACTTGTTTAAATACCAGCTATTTAAAAGCATTCAGTTTAATAGAAGTTTCAAGTAAGTTAATTGTAATTGACATTAATTTTTGTACGTCTTGGCGCAGGGGTCCCAGAAATGAGAAATGTATGTTATTTTTAAATGGGAATACTAATTGCTTTTTCCATTTTGTTGTTTTTCTAGTGTTAATTAAATAATTCTAGTAAAAATCTAGTACACCAGATAGTAATTCAAGATCCTTCTAATTGAAGAAAAGTACTAGGGACTTGTCAGGACAACTACATAAAGTACACATGTCCGGGTCAGACGTCGAGTTCTTCGTCACCACCATCATATTACCAACACCTAACACCGGAAGCTGTATTGATGCGTCGACCCCGAGAAAACTCGGCGAAGCAACGCCCGGTAGGAAGCGTCGACGAGGAATTTAATTTAGGAAGTTTTTCTGGCGACGGCGTGCGGGGATGCGAAGACACGGCTGCGATGGTCTCGCCTTTTTCGGAATTAAGTTTTTGGCTAAATTGAACTAAAGCAACTATTCACCAAACTGATTTAGGGCGATTTGAAGCTCCGGAAACTCCCAGTCGCCGTCGATGTCGTCCATGCCCTTATGCCGCTTCCCACCCGAATGGAAACTCGCCCAGTTCGCAAAAATACAGCTGCCTAAAGTCTTTCCAGCGTTTCAGTTTTTCGTCGTGCGAACGAATCCACATATCACTGGGATTAAAGCTGGTGCTGTGTGCTGCGGGAATGTGGATATACACTGCGAGCTAATGCGGAAGCATAAAAATAGCCGGTGGTGTTTTCCTATCCCCTAAGCGCCACATATTTCTTTATTGCTTTCTGCGTATGTTGTCCAACAGAGCGGCGCGGCGTGAGTGCATAGTTTCCCGGAGTTGTTTACTGGTGGAAATTTTCCAGTTGCTGATTGTCGGATTGCAAGATTGCAGGTTTGTACGTCGCAATTCCTGTGCGGTACGAATTTCTACTTTTGTTCGGTTTCTGCTAGCGGTAGTGCAACTGTGTTGCTGACGATTGCGATTGATAAACGGGGAGGTATATCAACCAAACGACTAACAACCCAAAAAATCAACAAAGTATGGTTATGGGGCTTGGAACAGTACATAATATAGGCGAATAAGCAAACAAACTTTCAACAATCGCAAAACAGTTTTTTAATCCTGCTGTAAATATATCATTATTACTTTCACAGTCGTAGAAAAAGTATAGTGTACAATGAGAGATGGAAAAATGGATATGACTGGAAGGTCGGGAATATTACAGAAAGGCTGGGGGAAGGGGGGGGGGAGAGAATGTGGCTATAATTAAGAAAATTATAAGAAAGAAAAATGAGCGTAGAAGCGCTGTATCAATGGGTGGGTAGAT
>JAODAC010030641.1:0-14934 GCA_027575185.1 Mimaenictus wilsoni
AGTGGAAAAAACCTTGAAGAAATACAATATCTAAAATACGTTAATGCGTGGTCTGGACCACCACAACTCTAATCATCGAGATGGGTTAGATGAACTACCTACTAGTCGCGTGCGTATGACATCGATGCGTGCACTTGAGAAACTTATCTTGTATATAAAATTCGTGTGGGAGATAACTAACAATAAGTTAAAAACATTTCCTGAAATCCCAATCTAAAGTAAACGTCGCCACGATGTCCCTCCCGATGCCATCAACCGCGACTTCTTGCCCTAAGATTGAATACACAAGGAATATACATCTATCTTAAACATCTATCTTCAACCAAAATGCATAGATATACAATGTATATAATTTGTTAAACTATCCTCTAGGATTATGCGTTCCCCCGCTATGCAGTAATAAACCTTTGAACAATCTGGTGCATTAGCGGAATAAAACATTCTAAACTTGAAGCCATACATTCCATGAATATACATATAACTTTCGGAATAAAAACATTCACACCCATAACAATATACCAATTCACCTTCAACATTTTTCTAACTCACAATCAGTGTTAACTCTTTCTTTCATGTATCCTAGTTTAATCTACCCTAGACAGCTTTATTTATCTTTGGACTTAGGGTTTATATGATTAGTGTTCATGTGTTTATATGTATTGCCTTGTATATTCATTGCAAACTCTGATGTTTAAATAAACAATTTTGTTAAACATCAACAATTGCATCTTTTAATTTGCAATGTACTCGCGGTTAGAGAAGTACGGTCTCTAACCTATTCAAGTTAATATCATGATCTATTTTGAAGTTTTTAGTTTAATAAAATCAGTCTTGATCTAAACTCTCGCTCTCATGGCGCAACAGCCCAACTTGAGCTTTGGCCTCCTTTATCTTTCTCCTCCATGCTTCCCTGTCTTGTGCAACTTTCTTCCATCCTCTTATTTTGAGGATCTGTATTCTGTCGTTGTTTACTTTATCCTCCTATCTCTTCCTTGGTCTTCCAATCGGCCTCCTCCCCACTATTTGGCGGTTCATTATTCGCTTGGGCATTCTACTTTCTGGCATTCTTATGATGTGGCCGGCCCACCGAAGACGTTGCACTTTGATGTATGTAGAGACTGGTTGGTCTTTTAGAGCCTGATAGAGTTCCTTGTCCTGCCGTCTCATGTATCTTTTATTTTCCCTTATGGGACATAGAATCCTACGCAATATTTTTCTTTCAAAGGCGTCAATCTTTGCCTCGTTTTGTATCGATTTGAATCTCGTTAGATTTAGAGCATTAGAGCATTAAAAAATGCTCAATAGTGAGAAATACGCTTTACTTGACTTCATAACTCAGGCTTTGATTTCAGAGTCTTCCTGACCTTTGCAGTTGATATTTGCGCCCAAATACTAAAAGTTATTCATTGTTCCAGATTGTCATGTTTTTGGAATTTTGGTGTACCCGTTCTGCTTTGTATTAGCGCCTTAGTTTTGTCGATGTTAATTTGGAATCCTATTGTCTGGGTCGCTGATTTCAGTGCGGTGAATGCTTCCTCCGTAATTTGTTTTGTTCTCCCCATTGTTCTACGTATGCTGCGAGTTGTACTGCCTTGTTGATCAGTGAGTTGTCTCTCCCTATTCCTGTCCTCCTTATTACATGTTCCAGGGCCAGGTTGAATAATGTCGGTGCCAGCTCGTCGTTGATCTAAACTAGCTAGACGAAAGTCTTGTTCTAAACTTGTAATAGTGTTTGGGCAGAATTCCGGTACGCGATTTAACTCTCACGTTAAGGTACCCCGATCTAGCGTTGCGTTTCTAAGTTGAAAGACTTAGAAATAATTCATACATAGCATCCAGACCCCGATCCACTACAAGATACATCTTTAACACATTAGAGTTGAGGCTCTGTGGCGCCCGCCGAATATGTGACATTCACACACACACACACCTCTGTGTGTGTACACACCTGTACACATACTTGTCAATTTGCGTGTTAATGTTGCCAATCTTATCCTGATGGCGTTGCATGGAGTGGTGCTCTAAGTACTAATCTAAGATGCTAAGTACTTTACTGCTGCAGGTCTCATGTGAAGACCAAAGAGCTCCTAGGTCCATGTTTCCGAGTACGCGGTCATCAGCATGGATTGTCGCAATCCCTGGATGTTTTACCGGGACTGTTTAGCTCTTAGCTTAGCTTGGCAATTTCTCAGGTACATCATGATCCTATAAGTGGGACCTTCTTATGGTGTGCTAAAATCAAAGACCACTAGCATTGGATCTTCCATCATACACCAATCATTTATGACGCTTATCTAGCGTTATGTAATACTTGCACATCGAACATATTAGGAACATTCTTCAATCCTCACCAGAAATAAATGCTGCCACATATTTAATTTTATACACTTGTTTTGCCAACTTAACTTTTTAGCAGTTTCTTAACCAACCCAGGTTAAAAGTGCAGTGGCTGAATAATTTTGTACTTAATAAATGATGATAACATGTGGAATAATATTAGAAACTGGATAAACGAAATTAGTTTATAAATTGTTATAATAAATTACATTAGTGGCAGTTATATTTTCCGTTTACATTTATGCGAATCCTTTTTCTAAAATTGTGAAAACTATTTTGCACGCATCTATAGAGAGAAAAATGATTGCACATTTAATTTATTTACATTCATATAAAATCCGCTGCTAATTATAAAATTAACAAGAAAGCCTATATTGATTAAAATTAAACGCCTACGAGTTTCAACTAGTCAAATGACAAACCTTTGTCATAGAAAATGTACAAATATCGTGAATATTTACAAGAGGAACACAGTGTTGGTTCAATCAAGTGTTTTACACACAGTTTACAATGAAATGTGTAAAATGTATCATATATTTCTTTACCATCTTCGAAAAAAAAAACGATAAATAAGTATAGTCTTGCAACAGCGCACATATTAAAAGCTAGACGAAAAGCCGCAGAGTTTCTTTCTTTAAAATAGTTAACTTAATATTATTTCTCTGTACATAGTACATAAAACTTTATAAAAAAAATCATCCGAGTTTCCCATGGAGGTATTTACAATATTTACATCGAACTAAACTGCACGAATCAACTTTTACTTAATTACTATTAAGATTATTTTCAAATATAATTTAGTTAGAAAATAATTAACTTTTAGCACTTTTTTGCGTTAAGAAAATGTTCGCTTTGAAAGAGCAAATTTTGTTTGTTTGTAGTTCTAAATTGTATCACATCACCAATCGAGATTGTTTAGGGGTTTAATTTTGGGTTTAAAGTAGTTCAAAAGGAAGGTGTTTACGCCTGCTTCGGCGGCTCTTTGTCTATTCGCATATCGTCGATTTTCGCGACGATTTTCAATGCTGGCCCCAGTTTCATGTTCATCGCCGTCATCAAGTGGTCGGCTTTGAGGAGCATGAGAGCTTGTCCATCAATTTCTTGGATTTGGAAGTCCTCGGCGTAGTCGGAACATCCTGGCAGGTTTCTGATGAAATCGTAGACTTCTTGAACCTGTAACAATACATATACATTTCAGTTTTTTTTTTCTGGCATTCCTCTCAGATTTCGTTCAATTTGAAGGAGTTTATGAACAAAAATATAACTTTGGCAACCAAATCAACTAGTAATTTGTTTCCTAATTAATTTTAGGCAAATCGCACACATTTTGAATAATTTCTATCAATAAATATGATAAAATTAAGAAGTAATCAATTAAGAAAACAGGGCTTTTCCTTGGAGTTTCCAATTATTAACATTTAAAAAATCATTTCAGAGTTGTTCATTTGGAAACAAAATAATGTTGTATTAATAATAATTAGTCTATTTTGCAAAATATCACCAAACCTTAAAATTTACCAAAAAATTGATATGGCATGAAAATATTTCATATTATGAATCTGATTGTTATTTTGAACTTTGAAACGGAAAGTTCGGCTTAATGTTACAAAATAAATATATAAAACCGATAATTACATTATACATATCTTAAATTAAATTAACACCAACTTTCATTATTTTGCCAAAAGATGCCCAAAATAGAAATTAACCAAACACAAAATCAAAAAATTTAAGAAATGACTATTGAACCCGATTGTAAACGTCCTAGGAACGATCATTAGAAAATTTCGCATTCTATGTATCCTGAATTAACACAAAATTTGTTTATTTCGCAATATGACACCCAAAATTAAATTTACCCTACAAAAATCTCGCCAAAAAACATTAGAAAAGGACTGCAAATAACATAAATAATAGCATCTACTTACACTCCATTTCAGTGGATCCACTTTCGGTGTGCTATCTTCAACAGCTGCCTGCGTCGAACCGGTGGGACTCAGTGTGCTCTCAACACCCTCCACTGACTCCACATCCACCTCCATACTCTCGTCCTTATCCTTTTTCTTCCCATCCTTCTGCTTCGAACTCTTCGAGCACGCAATCGAACAAAACCGCTTGTTTTTCTTAAACTTAGCCTTAAGGTCAACAACACCACAGTTCTCGCACTTTGCATACTCGCCACCCTTCGCTGATTCCACCATCTCCTCGCTAACGTGCTTCTTCTTGAGCGGTTCGTCGGGATGCTCCTTCGCCGAGTGCTTATTATACTCGCCCATCAACGAGCTGCGTGTGATGGGGAACGGCTCCGATGACTCCTGAATGACAAAGTCCTCGATGACATGGGTAAGTACCTGCGGCTTAACCATCGCCTTCGGCGGGCAGCGTTCTTTCACCTCCTCGGCCGTGGCGGCGATCGGTAGACCGTTCTCGTTCGTCGTCGAAACGGGCACCACCGAGGTGGGCACAGTGCCAGGAATCGGTGTCGGTGGTATTGACACAGTTGGATTCACTTCCACGCCATTGATGAGGGGCTTAACTTCGGCAGAGAGAGGCTCCGGTTTCGGTTGAATCGCCTCGACGCCATTCTCTTTCGGAGGCTCGGCGCTGCTATCTGCGGATATAGCCTCGACCCCGGTCTCAGTTTTCACCTGGGGCACACTAGCTGGAAGGGGGATTTGTTGCGGTGCCGTCGCCGGTGCTGTCGCGATCGTTATGGTCTGTTGGCCTGGTTGTGCAGTCAATTGTTGGATTTGTGGCGTCGCCGTCGTTTGCACCTGGTTGATGCCTGTGGGTGTAGTGTGCAACTGGCCGATGATTGCACCTTGTGGCGTCATCTGAGGCAACTGCTGTCGAATAAACGCATGTTAGTAAAAGTAAAAACCCAGTACGTACTTGTGTATTTATATTTATCGGTAGAACACGCGAGTTACAAGTGAGTCAGACTAGTTTTAAAATCAGTATTGAGAATGGAAAAATCTGTATTTACATAAGAAGGATTTGTTCTTGGTTAAATAGAAGAAAGGATTTATAATAAAGAAATGGAAGTTGATGATATATGCGTGAATAATTAATGTGACAAACTTCTATTGTTCAAAATGAGTACCCTTTTTGAATTGTTGATTTTCTGTAGCTAGTACATAATGTCTTCCATATCCGGCTATTTCCCAAACTCTTTAAATGAGTACGATTGGTCACCTCAGAATAATGCAAGTTAAATAATTTTAAGAACTAATAAATAAATTAACGCCAAAACGTTACAAAAGATAAGCAAACGTTATATGAAACATGAATGAAAGTGGGATAAAACCGCAACAGTTCATCGAAAGTAATTTCATCGCAAAAAGAAAACTACGTTTTAAAAAATATTGCAATTTTTAAATCATGATGAGTAATGCTTTTTTTTAACTAAAGTTTTTCTTATCTTCAATTTCATCTTATTAGAATTTATTCGTCAGACTAAACTTCTATTCTGACAGAACTAGAAGAAAAATTAGACAAAGCATTATGTTAAGTTATGTTTGGTTAAGGATAAGTCCTTAACCAAACATAACTTAACATAACCGCATCAAGCCTATTTTAACACATCCTAACTATACCTAATATAACATAACCTAACCAAACCTAATATAAGGTAAATTATCAAATCTTACTTATTTTAAGATAATTTCATCAAATAGAACTTAATTGCATCTAATCTAATCTCAACTAACCTGCAAGAAACGAAACAATCGAAGTAACAACAAATGATTAAAAGGAAATTATCAGTAATAACCAGAAATAATGAAAATATTTGTATAGTTAAAGTTACTTCAAAAATTTCAACTGCAGACTATAGGAATGGAAATTAAAAGATTCATCACGCGATCTCGGGATGAATCACCGGTAAATGTTTTTGCGCATAATACGCATTACATACCTGATGCAATTGCTGAATATTCATCTGCATTGGTTGCTGGGTGACGGCGAGATTTGGCTGAAGAGGATGAATGGTGCCCTGTAACTGTTGCATCGACTGCATCGTCTGCTGGACCTGCGCCGTCGGCTGAGCGCTCATCGAGACCACCGGCATGATTGGCCGATCACCTTGCACTTGCATCTGCTGCGGAATCGCTTGCATTGCTGAAATTCGAAAAAATAAACAAACAGCGTGAGTATCGAATGTTGAGAAGCGCGTGCGAGAGAGCCTTAGAACAATGCGACGCATTGAATGAACGTGTGTAGATGCGGAAGTGGGGCACTTACTCATCATTTTCGGTTGAATGTGTTGCGCCTGACCGGCTTGGAACTGCATCTGCTGCAGCGCCGCCGCCGCCTGCTGCTGCTGAATCGGATGCTGCATGATAACCTGCTGCGTCGGCTGCGGTTGGCCGGGCTGCACCACCTGCTGCTGCTTCTGCTGGCTGGCGACCAATTGCTGCGCCTTTTCAGCCGTCATCGGCGAGCCGGGCGCCATGGTGATGCCGCCCGTCGACGTGTTCATCACAAGCATCCTATGTACACCACAAATGAGGACATTAAAATAAATCTCTCGTAAATCAACAATCTAACGATCAAACTAAGTATTAAGAACAAAATAAGGAAATATTCGATATTCTTCTTGCTTGAAGAAAATGTTGAGAAGAGAACGAAGCGAAATTCTATAAACCTTCTCGAATTCGCTCAGAGATCTTCCATTTACTCTAGGGAGCGTTTGACAAAAGTCAATCAGCAAAGGCAGAAGCCCCACAAATTGACTGAACTACTTGGTAACCACTTGGAAGAGTTGCCAAGTAGTTGAAGCTCCCAGCGGAAAGTAACAGAATACATAAGTTGGTAACATCCAACAACTTTACTTACTTGCTGTTAACGACGTTGTGCTGCTGCAAAGTTTGATTGTACGGCTTCGCGAGGGTCTGATTGGCGGCATCGGCTTTCGGCGCCGGCGAGGTGCGTATTCCCGGCGTCTTCGCGCGCACTTTTGTTGTGATCTTCGCGCCGATGAGCGCCTGATTCTGGGCGCCCGTCTGCGTTGACACGGAGCTCGCCGGGCGAATCGTCTGTGCGTTCGACGGCAGGATGAGGGGACGCGTTGGCGTCTGCTGTTTCGGCTGGATATTATCGACTACTGCTGGTCGCGGTTTGCCCAGCTGCTGAATACCTTGGGTTGTGATTGTGGCTGCCGCGGTTGCTGTATTATCGAAAAGCATAGATTAATATACATGATTAATGTAACATAACATTTTTAAAGAAAGGTAAATAGGGAAAGAAAAAAAAGTCTAGAGAAAGGAAGAAATATAGGAAAAATTGAAAAACTAATAAGAAAAAAGAAGGACCATGCAGAAAACCAGGGAAACAGTTAATTGCTGTATTATCAAAAAGCATTGATTGATATATATGATAAATGTAACATTACATTTTTAAAGAAGGGTCAATAGTGAAAGAAAGATTAGAATAAGGAAGAAATATAGCAAAAATTGAAAGACTTATAAGAAAAAATGAAGGACCATGTAGAAAAACAAGGAAAAATGGTCCAAACTACAGGCATTTGATCGAAACTACATGATTTATTGAAGCAAACGAGAAGAAGTAACACAACAAGTGACAATCTCGAAAGAATTAAGATCCTTCCTTCGTTAACCTTATTTTAAATCTAATCTAAATGTGTAACTGAATGTGTACCGGAACTATGTCTAAACTGACTAATCCTAACATAACTACAACTAGTCTAACCAATCTTAATCAAAATTTACTTAGTATAATCGTATACTAAGTTTATCTAATCATTACGGCTTTAATTATGCTTAAACCAACGTTAATCCAAACATGTCTATTTGATTAAATAGATATTTACTTTCGATAAACTATTCAATTACAAATGGGAATGGAAAACAAAATAATTTACAAAAAAAACTTACGATTTTGCTGCGCCTGAATTGTAGCAGGTTGAGGATTCTGCTGAATAAACATCCCACCAGGTGTACCATCAGGTTGCGTATTCCGAATGAAAATCGGATTTTGCGTTATCAAACCAGATTGCAGTCCGTTAGTGGTCCAAACTTGAGGAATACTATTCGCTGCGAATGGCCATGGCGTCGCGGCAAATTGCATCTGCTGTCCATTGGGCTGAATCTGACTGATAATCTGTGCCGTTGGCTGGGAGCCGATCATCGCCTGCGACACTTGCACACACTGTCCGGGCTGCTGCTGCGCTGTGGCCACCGTCTGGACATTTCCGGCGACCTTTTGCATTTGCACCTTCTGACCTTGCATCTGCACCTTGTGAATTTCGGGCGTCTTCTGTTGATTCACGGCCGTGCCTGCCGTGCCGGCGCTCGAGTTGTGAATGACGTTGGGCTGCGAACCAATCGCTAGCTGGCTGAAGACGAGCGTCTGCTGGTTCTGCGTCGTTGGAATCGTGTACGGGAATGTCGCCGCCTGGCTGGCCTGAATCACTTGCTTGCCCTGCGCCGTCGTGATCATATGCGGTGCCAGCTGATTGCCCTGGAAGGGCTTGGCGATCACCTGAATCTGCTGCGGGTTGATGCTCGGATGCAGTTGAATGTTACCGGGCATGATGAGCTGGCCCTGCGCGTTGTAGATCTGCGGCATGAATTGATTCTGAATCGGCTGTTGAATGACCTGGACACGGCCGTGGCCCCAGTCGGCCATCTGCTGCGTGTGGCCCGGTGGCGCCTGCTGCAGTGGGCTCATCGTCGTGATGGTCGTGTTGTTAGAACCAGCGGCAACCAATTGTCCGCCTTGTGTTTGTATGACCTGACCGCCCTGGGCGACCTGCTGATGCATTGACACCGTGTGCTGTGGTGGCCCCATCGACGACGTCTGAAGCTGCGCCCCACCGGTGGAGACCGCCGCGATCTGCTGGATGTGCTGCGGCGATTGTGCCGGTACCATCGTCTGATCCGGTTGCATTTGCACCTGCTGAATTTGCTGCTGTTGAACGACTTGCTGCTGAACAACCTGCTGCTGCTGCTGTTGGCTGGCCTGCTGAACCGCCGCCTGCTGTTGTTGCGCTTGCTGGGCGGCGCCCTGTTGCTGTTGCTGATTCTGATCCATTTGACTTTTATTGTTCAGCTCGTTTACGCTCATACTGATATGCTGACCGCGCTCCAAGTTCAGCAGCGTTGTAGCTGCATCATACTTGCAGTCCTCGGCGGTAATGTCGAAGATTCCCGCTTTCTGTGCGAGTGTTTCAAGACACTGCAGCGAGCGGCTACCCTCCTGCGGCTGTTGTGCCTGTGGATGAGGTTGCTGTTGTTGTTGTTGCTGCTGCTGCTGGGGCTGCACAATACCGGCGGGTTGCTGATGTACAATTGGCAGTGGTGATTGAGCTGTTTGCGGCTCGTCCTCGTCGTTGTTATTAACTTTTGCTGCCTTATGCCCGATACCAGCGGTATTTGTGGCGTCTTTTAGTGGTTGCTTCTGCAATTGTTGCTGCTCTGCTTGGAGATTGTCGTAGTGCTGAGATCTGCAAACAATGCACCATATATTACAACTAACGCCGGCTGCTTTTTCGACAATGCTTCACACATTAAACATTCCAAGTGTGTCTTGCAAAGGAGGAGGAAGAGGTATCCTAACGCATCATTGGGGAGAGGCCCGATGCTGGATATTTTTATGCAAGGGGTGGAATTGAGGACGGCACTCATGGGTGCTGTGTGCTGTACCAACCCAGAGGAAGGGGATGATTGTATTTTTTACACATTTTCGAAGGGTCCCGAAGCGAGATTTTTCCCATCGTGTTATATCGAACCAGATAAACCGGGCAAAAACCAGTAAAACTTACTGTACTCGTACATAAGCTTTAAAGCTTACCAACGGTAAAACTTTCTACATACATACAGCTCATGATAAAAGCACATAGCCATAAGAAATTAATGAATTTCTTAATCAAAGTCCGTTTGAATGGATTTTTCAATTGTTGACATGAATTTCATTTGACAGACAAGCGAGACAGGCAAATAAGGGCCGGGGCTTGGGACTTGAAAAGCAGCAGCTGCACATTCTTTTCATGTCACCGGGGCCTGGTTGTTATTCGGTTTTCCTCCACATACTCCATTTTGCAGCACATTTCACGAGTAATCAGTAATCACGCACATGTCCCGTATCCATGCAACCGTGCCAAACACCATTCATTCGCCATTAAGCTACTTACAACGTGCGAGCGCGGAAGCAAACACCCATTGAGAGCGCTTTTCATGATCCCGGGGAGGGAGCGTATTTTTTCCTCACAGGTCGTACATTTCTGTATTAAATTTCAAGCGAAAAGATTGCATCTAGAAAGTTTGTTCTGGTACTCTTGCCGTCGCGTCAGTATTTTGGCCAACTTGCAAGAAAGTACAAAATACAACTAGGGTTTTAAGCTGGGTCGTAAATATGAAAGTTTTGCCTGCGTTGCGAGCACGTTGTCGAGGTCTAATCCCATGCTGGTTGTCTGTATAGTCCCGTATACCTGCCTTCACGAAACCTTAGAGCAATCGAAATTTAGACGTTTTTGAAAAATGCCCAAGTGTCAGGGCCGTGAAAAGGTGAAATTACTTATAACGACCTCGTGGGGCAATAGAAGAAATGACAAGAGCAAGAGAGGGACGCCATGGGGTTTTTATGGTCGCCCGTTGTGAAATCGGTTTACACCGTAATAATAAGAAGAAAACGGGGCGGAGTTGGCCTTCCATTTCTCAATGTAAGCGGGCCCCCTGTTATCATGCAAATACAACCGCATTCGCCCTAACATGTGTGTGCGTGCATCTTGCACTCTCCATTTCTATTCCTCTAGAACCAAAAATCTAGCTCCATCAGCCTTTCATAAATTACAACGAGCTAGGGAAGGCGAGCATAGGGGAGACTGGTTTCTTTTGTGTCACACGAGATGGCGCAGGGTGTACCATTTCGTCTTCTTCTACTAGGGTATCGCGCCGGCTAATGGCGAGTGTTGTCTGCACCCTCAATGGCCGCTCCCCCTTTTCTGGCATCCGCGTTAAACGCGCACAAGCCCCGCCAGATATTCGAAACCCTCTCTGGATGTGTGCGGATGGCTGTCGAGGGTGCGGGTTGTGCTTGAACACGAGGGGGGTTTACGTACACTGCGAAGGGTGAAACGCAGCCGAACGCGAAAGGCATTCGCGCGCCTGCCATTTCGCTCCCCCAAAGAGCGTCAAATTCTCTCCCTTTCGAAGGAAGAGCGAGATTTTGCGCTCCCTCGCTTTCGCAACGACGGCCGAAAGGAACCAGGAGCGCATAATAGAGTCCAACCCTCGTCGTTACCAGTAGAAAATCGTCAAAATATGGAAAAAGGAGAAATGCTAAGCACTAACCCAACTAGTGTCCTTAAACCTAGCCTAAATTCATAGTAAAATCCAAGGAACTGGTTCCGATACAGGCTATAATAAAACAATAGTTTTTAACGAGTTTACAGCAATATCAGTGGGTTCCAAAGAAAATTTAGACTCTAAACTTGCGGCAAAATTAATTCTGAGTCTATAAAGTCACAGGAAAAGACAATGAATACCGGTATTAATATGTTTTAAAAATGGTAGCAATAAAATATAACATTTGTTTAGATAAGTACGGCAACGCAGGATACAAGACACGACCCGAGAAAAAACTGTCCCAACATAAATTTAACTGCACGAATCATGCATCTTTTTTCATCCTGCGTTGCCCGCTATTCGTTTCACCAACGAGAAATTTAAAGCTGCACTGCTCAAAGCCCCAATCCTCTGGCTGCCTTTCCAAGATATCTCCTTTAAGAGACTTGCTCGTGTGCGCAAGTGAGAAGGCATACGCGAATGAGAAAGAGGCAGATATGCTTATGGTACCGGGCGCAAATGCGGTGTTGCCAGCATGCCTGTCTAGAGCGGGGCAGCAGCCAATGCTGCTTGAAAACCAGAGGGGCCGGCCCACATACACACACACGCGCGCTAGCGAAACCGGCCGCTGCACGAAGGATGCGAGGGGAGCCAGTCGCCCGTGGAGCTACGCGATTGCGAATCCCGGCCGTCTGCACGCGAACTCGTGGATATTGGAACTCTAGGGATATTGCCATGCATGTGATGTAATGAACTTTTTCTCCGGTCCCCCGATTGAGAATGCAGATCACAAAAAAAAAGCATTCCCCACAGATATACAGGCAACATTCAGAAAAATGCAAGCAAACTAGTAGTGATTGTGAGTGAATGAGTGTATGAGACAGAGAGAGCACAACATCGAGAGTGAACAAGCTGGCATACCGTGAGTCTTAGCTTGAGTAATCCAACGCTCGCCACTCCATTGGGCCGCTTTTTCCACACAACTTTTCCTTCTCTAACCAACTATAAACGAGAAATCGTAACCAAACGTCAAATAAACACACGGAGGAAATTAAAAATCAAAAGAAAATAACGCAAACCTTTTCGTAAAGAAACCATAAGACCTCCGTTCCATTATCAAACGTAACTTAACACAAAACAACAGAAACGCGTTGTGCGGTTAAAGTCTGTGTGTTTTTGGTGTGCGTGTGTGTGTGTATAGGTGCGTCGTGTGTGGGTGTTGCGTGCCGAGCGTTGTGCTGGCTCCACCAGTCTTCGGAACGCACATGCACGTCGAAGACACGTTCGAACTTAGTCCCTGACAAAGTGTACTGCACGAATTAAATCCATTGGTAGTCACTGTATACACCACTAACTCGCACCAAACTGTCTCTGTGTGTGTGTGTGTGTGGACACTGTCTGTGAGCACTGCAGAAGGTGGGAGACACGAAAGAGCGCGCACAATCCTCGGACGACGTACGAAGCGAAACTGACTGGGGGCCCACCATGCCAAGAACGGCAGCCGGGGTCTGCGCAGGATTGAGGTGCGCATGCGCACTGCGCGCCTTGCACCAGAGTGGATGACCTTGGCAGAACCAACGAGAGCGACGGCTGCCCCACCACTGTCGTCATTGGTGGTCGGCCGCTGTCGCATTTGGTGCCGTGTGCGGTGAGGGGAGAACCCCAGCGTCGGCGAGGAATTCAGTGGGGTCATCAAAAAGATGAGCGTGCTGCAATGCGTGGAAGGGAGACGCGAAGGCCAATCAGAGTCGTGCGTGCGACGCAGATGCGAATAGCCCCAGTCGGCTGAGTGTATGTGTGTGTGTGTGTGTGCGCGCGCTCCGTTCAGCTACAAACACCCAAAGCGACGGAAATAAATGAGGAGCGCAGCAGCAAACAAATGAAGTGCTGCATCGTGTTGGGGCCCATCATGTCGGCCTGTACGAAGGTTGCTTCGCGACCAGTCGTCGCAGTCCCGGCCACCATATTTTATTAGCCGCAACCAGCGACGCGGTCGCATGCCTGCCACATGCCTGCCAGCCTGTCGAACCTACATGTGTACCGACTCTGTATGTTTATGTGTATGTGTGTACGTATGCAAGTGTGCACTTGCCTATACACGAGCCGTGTGTTTGGTGTTGCGTGGTTGCGTTTACAGGAAACAATGGCGCTTTTGTATGCAAATGTTTGGCACTCGTTACAAATGATGTGTTTATTCTGCGATAGGCCGAAAGGCAACAAGACATGACTCAATCTGCACTCTTAAACAAATTCCCTTCTACTGTTTAGTTACATTTTGGTGCACAATTAATCAGAGTATTGCTTATTTTTCATGTTTATCTTTACATTTTTTTTTTCGTAAAACGATACCGTTTGTTTTACTTAGGTTCAAATTGACGTTGCAGGTTTATATTAATGTAATTTCGTTATTTTTTTTATAGTTTAAGTTTGAATTTAGACATATATTTTTGTTAGGTTAGATTAGGATTTGATATGTTGGTAACTTTTTGGGGAGAATAATTAGGTTAGTTTAAAAAACCTAATCTTATAATTACAACAAATATCGATGGATTAAAAATTATTATATAGATCCCAAAATGAACAAAAATTTGAATTGCCAATTTTGAACTTCTGAGAATACTTCTCAGATCGCGGTCACGTCAATAACATGTCAAAACGATATCAAAAATTTCGATATCGATATTGTGATAAACGATATTATCGAAAAAGATCGATATTTTGGGACTGATATATCGAAATTTATCAATATCGATATTTTTACTTTTATTGACAGATTTCTTCCATCAATTTCATTGCATATGTTCATTGCAATAAGTAATAAGTAAAACTGGATAACACTTAACATACGAAATACTTTTTAAACAAAATTTACTTAGATAAATGCAATTTCATCAAAAAGTAATTCTTTTGTACATTCACTCCCTAGGTACCTGCAATTATACGGAAATGCGAATAATTGAAGGTGCTTAGTTGATGCTTTGTTAACACCTTCAACATTGCTACACCCCTTCCATCCTCACTCAGCCACTCTTTCACTCCACTTTCCCCCCCTGTATATCATGTGCCTCTTTCATTCCTTTACAATCACTCCCCACATGTTCCCAGGAATCTCTCCCCCATCCACAGGACACACCTGACATATTCCTATCTCATGCATACCTTTTATTTTGTAAAATGATGCGGTGTGTTTTACTAAGGTTCAAATTGACCTTGCAGGTTTATTTACAAGTAAGTTTGTTTGGTTTTTTATAGTCAACTGAATATATATTATATATTATAGTCAACTAATATA
>JAODAC010030652.1:0-14933 GCA_027575185.1 Mimaenictus wilsoni
TGAAAACATGTGGTGTAGACTAAACAGTTCAAAAGTTCTTTCACGCCAGACTAAATATTGATAATTTGGCGACAAATGTAAAAAAGGCTCAAACTTGCCTCGCCGTTCTCAACAATGGTAGTAGTGCGTTCGAGAATGTAAACATCTCTTAACAAAATGTTCCCAGCCCAATTCCGAAGATTTAAAAAGCTTGTTAACAAAACAGTTAAACAAGTTCAATATGCGCTTATCATTTGAGCATTATATGGATTTAAAACAACTATTTTACAATCAGTTCCAAGCAGGATTTGATGTAAAAATAATCTTGTCTGCATAAGGGGAACCTCATTAATTGATATAACAAACGATTTCGTTTTAAGCAATTGTTCTACTATTCGAGAATATTCACTGAAAATTTCAAGTCGATATCTTCAATACTTACGAAGTTATATCTCATAAATCGAGTGGCTAATTTTATATAATTAAATTCTTTAATGTGATGACACTTTTTTTTGCAAATAATATATTTACATATTTCTATTTTATGAGAAAAATGCTTGTTAAATTTAGACCTGTCTATGCGTTTTTAATAATATATGCTATACAATGTTGAAAGATTTTTTTAATGGGCGTTGCCGGCTAACGGGAACAAGTGGCCCATTGGAAAGGGAGCTGCTACTATTATAGCGGTTTTCGCTCTACCCTTAGAATAAGGGTTGATACACCTCGGCACCGCTACGGAAGCATTTCTTCGAGGTGTATTCCCTTAACCCGTTTGTCTGGTGTTTATTCCTTCTGTTTGAAAACTTTCTCACATAAGGAGATTACCGAAACAATGCTTTTTCGCCTGCAATCATCCTGCCGCTCAGTTGTTCGGGCGTAGGTGTTCCGCATTGTGTGACTCTTAGCATGTCCAGGTGTAGGGTGCTCCAAGATATCAAAGTACGCTCGGCACTGTCTGGAACGGCCAAGGAGCAGTATCGACATGTGTCGTCCGGGCGCTTTCCGATGCGTTTGAAATACGCGCCGAATACTCCGTGACCCGTCATCATTTGAGTCAGGTAGAAGTTACAGGTCCCGTAGGGTCTATCTAACGATGTACGGATGTCCGGAATCCACCACTTTGCCCACTTCGATGTTGTGCCTGTCTTTCAGCTGTCCCAGCTGGACACTATACTCTGCTATCGCCGTGTTATTATCCTGCTTCTTTTCGTGGTATCGCTGATTTCGCTGTTCCACTAAGAGATCAGCAGGCAGTCTGCTGCTTTCGTGCCGTACGCTCTGCTGGTACTTAGTATGCACTCTCTGACGACAGTTCGCAGCTTAGTCCTGTTCGAATTCGCGTTGAGTCCATGCGCCCAGGCGGGTGCTGCGTAAAGTACTTTGGACTGTGCCACGGAACGAATTACTCGACGTGCTGCATCTCCACCCCCATCCAGTTTCGGAAGTAGTTTGGCCACCCTTGCGCAAGTCATCCTTGTTTGTTGGCATGCATTTGTTATGTGTTTTGTGCATCTTGGGCTAGCATCAAAAATTGCGCCTAGGTATTTTATTTAGCGATTAATGGGTATTTTATGGTCCATGACCATAATGAACTCCTCGTCGGTGCCGTTTTGTTGATAGCCATGTTGCCTTGGTCTTTTGAGCAGCCAGTTCCAGACCATTGTCTTGAGCCACGACCTGACATACCTACACGATTTTCCAATCGCGCGAGCTGGGTTCCACGTCTTTGGTTTCGACCAATCAGAGCTATGTCATCGGCATAGCCTATTATTTCAATATCTGGTGGGAACTGCGATTCCCGGAGTGGATTATAAATCACATTCCATAGCCAAGGTCCAAGAATGGAACCTTGCGGGACTCCTCGTGTGATATTCAGTGGCAACGGGACGTTGGCAAGTCTTAATGCTCGGTCTTTCAGGTATGCATTGAGCATAGCTTTTAGGTACGCCGGTATATTTAGCTCTTGAACTCTAGCCATGACAGTATTCCAGGGGAGCGAATTGAAGGCATTCTTGACATCTAAAGTTACCATGATACAGTGTTCTCTCTTTCGATACGGGCCCATATTTGCTCTCGAGGCAATTTCCTTCACTGGAATTTTGACGTCGACCATTGAGGAGCCTGCTACGAAGCCAAACTGTTCATTAAAGCCTTAATGTGCATTTTATAGCCTGTTTATTCTTTCCAGTAATTTACCAGCCCCATCAAGAAGGCATATGATGTCGATAAGAGGATGAGAGTCAGATTTGCTACTTTCCAGATCGATGGAAATACTGCACGTTGTAGACATTGTAGACAGATTCGGCACGGGCGGGCCTGGCGGGAAAAGCGCTTTCGTGATTTGCAGGAGTTGGTCTGAGGGGAGTAGCGTTGGTTTAGAAGCTCCCGCGCGTTTAAAAAGTATTTTGTAGCCAAGGCTACTGGGTTGTTATCAATATCCTCACATAGTTTGGGTCACGCCTTTCATTTGCCTTCAGGGTTTGCAGCGCCCGTTGACAGTTGGCGGCTAATTCGGGGTCGTTTTTCCTTTCCTAGTCCTAGTCCTAGTAAGATTACGCCTGGAAGCGATTTCCTCCTTACGTCTTTCAGACACTTCCGGGCACCACCAGTAGACAGGCGGTTTCTTCGATGTGCCGGATTTGGTGTTCGTCATGGCTGTCCTCTGAATGGTCGATATTAGGTTGTTCGCAATCTGCTCTGCATTCCCTTCTGCCTTAAATTCCGCGATGGCAGATATAAAAGTGGGGAGGTTTACTCGGCGGTGGTCGATGCGATAGGTTTTTGATATGCAACTGGAGTTTGGTGTAAAGGTGAACTCAATAAGTATATACCGGTGGTCACTTCTACTTTCCTCATCTTGAAGGAGTGTCCAATGTTTTAATCGTTGCACTGTTAAAGCGTCTGCGAAGGTAGCATCGATGCGGGATTCCTGCAAACCTCTGGAGAAGGTTGCTTCACTTCCGGCATCCAGAGGTATCAACCCATTACTCAGGATAATATGTCCGAGCTGACTACCTTGTTTGTCTTCTCTATTTGACCGCCAGAAGGGCGATCTTGCGTTAAAGTCACCGTCTATAATTATCGGACCTTTTGTTTGGTGTAGGAAGTTGTCAAGATTTTGCGACCATTCTTGCCAGGAATCCGTATTTGCGTTCGGGGATATGTAGCAGCTGAGTATGGTAGTACGCAAGTTGTCCATGATAGGTACTGCTCCCGCAAATGGTGCCCACGCTTCGCAATCAATATGTAGGCCTCGGTCCAAATTGCAATACCGTTTCCTGCAATGTCTACGTGTTCGCTACATGCTTTGTTGATTTCACTTCCGAGCACTATGTCGATACCATATTTACGACGAGTATACCCCAGCAAATCGTAGGCGTGCCGGCTGTTGTTTAAATTAATCTGCAAGAACTTCATTTAAGAAGTGCTTCTTTAAATGCCATACAGTTGGCACTACCCGGATAGTGTGACTGGTCATGACCCATATCTCCACATGCTTGGCAACTCGGGGGGTTTTAGCGATGATAAAAGATATTATAAAGGAAAGTGGAAAAGTAGGCCTGAAATTAAACACAAAAAGACAAAAATGAACCAACAACAAACATGTCGAAGAAAGAAAGAATAATCGGGGAAGAAACTTAGGAAAATGTAGACACCTTGGGGTAACCTTAAATTTCCAAGGGAAGAATGACCAAGAAATAGAAACTAAATTACTAGCAGCAAGAAAGCGTACCATATAAACCAGAAAGTACTAGAAAACAAACGAAATAAAAAATTTGAATTACAAACTTTTTTTAAATGACCCTAAAACTTTAATTATGTTAGCAAGGACATCTTATAGAGGATTCCCATACGGAATCGAAACATTTCGTGCTGTCTAGGAACAGGACGAAGGTATGTCTGTTTTGTAGACGAGATATTTGTATGTTATGACTAAGGATACAAGGAGGGGGGATAGTGGAATAGAGAGGCTTAAATCCAAACTGGAAAGCACGAAGTTTGTGGCTGGCAAAAGACCAAATTCTTATTATTCACAAAATACACGAACTCAGAACTGTGTTTCACTGTTTTATTTCGCTTGTTATCATACAATGTACGTTTCGGCTCACGCCATTATCAGGTACTATACTGTACCTTGAAGTTACAATGCTATTTATACTTAAAAACTAAGTGCCACTCACCCGCGCACTTAGTGTTTACAAATAATTCGAGTTTGTCATTCAGTACGTGACCTGGGTTTTTTTTTGGATTTCTTCCTTTATGTAGATTGGCTCTAGAATTTATGACCTTTTTTATCTAGGTGTAATATTTTGAGATTGTTAACGAAGCAGTGGTGATCTGCTGATATTAAATTATCGGCCAACGCTGAACTATGGGGATTAGAAGAATTTATTCGGAGGTGTTCTTTGAAATGTGTTAGGAAGTTGCGTCCCGTTTGTCCAATGTACAATTTATTGCAGTCCTGGCAATTGATTTGCTAAATCCCGGACTGCAATACATGGTCTCCATTGGATTTTATTTTTGTGTTGATGATTTTTTTGAGAGTTAGGTCGTTGTATTGCGCTGCTCGGATATTTTGTTTGCGTAGTACCTTGCTTATCATGTTGCTCAATGGGCCTACGTATCTTATTTTGACGAACCGCGTGCTGTCAGTGTCTTTGTGGGATGGGAAGATTAAGTTTCGAGTACGTTGGGTCAACTTCCTATTTAGGATATTGTCCGCCAGTAAGACACGCCATAGCAACAGCCTCCAAGGAAAGAAATAGACAAATGGTGCCACAAGTTAGATAATATCGGCACGCACTTGAAAGTGATACACAGCGAATTAAGCCGAAGACTACACCCATAGAATTCTTCTAATCCCCATATTTCAGCGTTGACCGATCATTTAATATCAGCAGATCACCACTGCTTCGTTAACAATCTCAAAATATTACACCTAGATAAAAAAGGTCATAAATTGAACGTTCTAGAGGCGATCTTCATAAAGGAAGCATTCGAAAAAAACTCAGGTCAGGTACTGAATGACCAACTCGCATTACTTGCAAACTTTATACTAATTTGGGACATATAAACAAACATATTGGGGCATATAAAGCAGAAAAGGCACTGTCTATTTTTATTTTTTAACTTTTTCTTATGGATATATCTAATAACGCTCATAGTTATGGGTTTTAGATGTGCTAAAAATTGATAATATAAAAATATATTTGTACACTTTGATTGTCCGAAAAAAGACATTATTTGAATAACGTGCTGGTACTTCGAGAATATATTTTATTTTCAGGTTTATAAAATTATCGAATTCTTGTCTTGTTTTTCTCTCACATAGTTTTATGACAATCAGATGGTCACGTTGGCAAGTTGAACGAAATAGACGAGTATTATGCTAGTATCATGATATTTCAAATGTATAATACCATATATTTTCCTTCAATTCTTTTTCAATACTCAATTATTCACTTGCTTTTCAGTCATTTTATTGCATCTCCATGAAATGGGCACGTCGAACGAAACAGAAGAGCAAAGAACACATTCTGAATACTTAGAATGTGGATAGTATTAAGTATTTCTTCTTGCAATTCTTTTGAAACTTACTTAAGATTTTAATATGTATCATATAAAACAATGCTGCTGCCTTTTGCAGTACTGGGCTTTGGAGGATCTAAATTTTATAATTTAATCTCTATTTGTACACTTTGAATGTCTCAAAAACACTTTATTTGAATAACGCGCTGGTACTTTGATATTCCAAGTGTACGCATTCAGTTTGGGGTATATGCTTGGAGAATATATTTTATTTTCAGGTTTGTAAAAACCAAATGACAACTGCGCAAATTCAGTGCGAGAAAACCATTGGGAAACCAGGTGGGACCAGTGCGAAAAGGGTAAGTGGACGCAACGACTAATTCCGCACCTCCAACCTTGACTAAATCGAAACCATGGCGAAACAGATCGGTCTAATTCACAGCGCCTCACGGGGCACGTATGCTTCGGCGAATACTTGTACCGTATAGGAAAACGAAGCGCAGAAGAATGCGCATTCTGTCGAGAAACTGACACAGCCGAACACACCTTCTTCAACTGCCGTACCTGGGATCACCTTAAAGATGCAAACATAAGACGGCTAACGCCGGACACAGTAATTCAATGGATGCTAGAAGATATGCTAGAAAAGCACTGGAATACTATCAGCAGGTACATTAAGCAGGTACTAACAACGAAATGTGCAACGGAAAATATAGTGACATCAGAAATCGGATACGCTATGCAGCCTACTAACCAATTGTAGCTAACCTAGTCCCCTCTGATACACCCGAATGCCCATTCGGGTCCCGGAGATGGTGGAGAAATCTGCATTATGAGGACATGTGTTGAGCAAAATAAAAAACAGGCCTAAGTTAACTCCCCATCTGATATTCAGAAAGGCCACCTGTTCCTGTTAGCATAACGCCGACAAGGCCTTAAAAAATGTTTTCCTACTACTGTGGTATAATGTATACATTATATTGTCAGTGTCGATTAAGTTATGATCTTCACAACCTACGGTTGATCATATCAGTACTGGCAGATGATAAAGTTTTAGGCAAGAAAGCTATATAATGGATTCATGGTAGTTTCATAGCTGGGGCCGGCATTGTGGACAGCTGTGCTCGCAATAGGCCGTGAGTTTCTTATGCGCTGCGCGCGCACATCGCACCGCTGCCAGCGACTGCGTCCGACGTAGCGCATGCGCGTGTCAATAGCAAACAAACCGATACCAGCAAACTAAATCTACTTATGATTATTTTCACATATAATAGACGTAGAAAAAGTATAGTGTACAACTCGCATGCAATGCTCATTGTTTACTCGTATGACTTGTAGCACTCGCCTTTCACGCCTGTCACAACTTGCCATACGCATTAACGATGTATAGCATTACATGCTCATTGAAGAATATACTAGTTTCTCCTATGTTATTGCTTCTCTATGAAATGAGCACATTCGCAAGTCGAACGAAACAGGCGATCAAAGGACACATTCTGAATATTTAGAATGTAGATAGTATTCAATATTTCTTCTTGTATTTATCTTGAATCTTACTGAAGTTTTTAATATGTATCAACAAAAACAGTTCTATTGACTCTTCCAATGCTGGATTTTCGAGGATCTAAAATTTATAATTTAATCCCATATTTGTACACTTTGATTATCGGACGAACCACTTTTATCTGAATAACATGCTTGAACATTTATATTCAAATGCGTGGAGAACATATTTTTTTTAAATTTTAAAATGCAAAAGTGTTGACTTGTTTTTCTCTCACGTTGTTGCATCTCAATCATACGGTCACGTTCGCAAGTCGAACGAAACAGACGAGCAAAGGACGCATGCTTATTACTTAGAATGTGGATAGTATTAAGTACATCTTCTTGCATTTCTCTTGCATCGAACTAATGATTTTAATCATTACCACATAAAAACAATTATGTTAGTCTAGGTAGTTATTCGCTTTCGATGCGCTAAAAATTGAATCGTTCAATTCTCGAGCACAATTTGTGAAACTTCATTGTCATTACGAGGGACAAATTCACCTAAAGCCATCTCATACCGTATAAAAGCGTAAGTGGTTAAAGAAAAGTACACGTTTTCTGTATTTATCGAACGGCATTGAATTCCGCACGTTCCTTCTTTCGCACGCGCATGTCGCTGTATCTTCGCGAGCGTATGGAAATTCACGTGACACCGTCGATGCAAGTGTGTCATTTGCGAGATACTCACGCGCGACACGCTCGCCGCGCACGCCGCCTAAACAACAAAATATTGTTTATCCGCCATGTCATGTGACGCGCCGCCACTGACGTGGACGAAGGCTCGAAGCGAGAGAAATTCTTGCCGGATTAGTTTCGTCAAAAGACGAACGCTGCCCGCGTGCGCCCATGTCGGTATGCGTGTATTACCGCACGCGTTCACTCTTTTTTAATTGTTTTGTGAATATCATCGTATAAAACACTCAACGATGCTACCTACTACCTACTACCAACTCCTACATTTTGGTCGGCATAGAGCTGACCAAGTGTTCGAGAGTTAGCATTGACAGCTGTCGATTTCTTTTATATTTTTAATTTATTTGTACATGTTCAACGATAAAAATGGAAATAAAATCGACATATGCCAGCAATGACAAATTTAATTAATATATTACTCAATACAACTATTACAATCTACGTTCTTAAGCAACTACATTCAACGATTTGGCAAATTAATGATTAAAATGGGTCGTGATTATCTGTCGTGAGACATTCGACGCGTTTTTTTTTCTCTTAGATTAATCTGCATATTCATTTGCTCGCCTGATTTTCTATCAAAACACGACGATCCACATTAAAACTTTCCAAACAATAATTTAAACTCTATGCCGATTCGATTTCTATGCGAGCTCTGCTATGAGACGCGTAAATCGACGAATGTAACGCTATTTTGCGTACAGATACGCACTGAAGGCTGAAGTCTTCAGATTACACCAAGTTCCGCGCAACGTCAAGCACGCAATTCAGTAACGCACCCGCAGAGGAAGTTTCTAAAATCGCATAGAAGTGCCCCGATATTATATTTGCAAGATAATGAGTACATATTTACGTAATACTCTCTAGCGCACTCGTCGGAATGCGCTCTTGATCATCGAGAAAGGAAGTGAACGGAGCGCAGCGAGGAAATCGCATCAAATCCTGCGCTTGGAGTGATTTACATCGGACATGTTTTGCCATGCGATATATTGGAGTACCGGTCATAGAATGCAGAATGTATATCTCACCGGATCGGTATGCTTATTAGGCATGAGCTATAATATCTGTCGTGTTCGTTTCGACATACTGACACACTTTTTTGATGATTTTTGGCCGAATTTTCTATCTTCCTTCTCTTGAATCCTCTTATGCGCTGTACTGTAGGCAAGTCTCATTGCTTGCCTATCTCAGTGCGGCGTCTGTCTACGTTTGAATTGCGCAAACTGAAAGTGAATACTTTTACTTATTTACGCTCCGATGTCCGATTCAGAATTCCTTCCGTTTAGCGTCGTTGAATAAATGTAATCGAATGCATTTAGGTCGCTACTACTGCTACGTCGGCATATATTCCTAAGAAGCTCTATGTCACTCTACTCTACGCTGTTATGTCATCGTCATCTCTTCATTTATACACCGCGTCCATAATACCAGAGAAACTGTGTATTTATTTGGAACAGATTGACCTTCGCTATCATCGACATTCCTAGACAGTTTCACATGTAAATTGGATGAATATTTAAAGAATGCAATATTTAAGCTGTGTAATAGTAAGCAACATCAATTTTACGTGATTTGGAGTAACGTTTATTTTTATATAAACCTGATGTGAATTTGATCAGATTGCATATACAAGTATTGCCAGTTTAATCCTTTAAGGACATTGAAAATTTTATGTTTATTTTTTGATGCTCATCACAATTTCAACATTATGACCATCCTAAGGCGTCAGTCAGACTAATTGTAAGAGTATAGCGTTGCTTTGCCGAGCTCGATTTTTCAAGCTCAATGCATTCAGTACGGCCTTGCTTCGGACCTCCTGAAGTATGGTTAATGAATTCTTCCCAGAGTTAATTCTTTGAGGCTCTCAGAATGCATTCCTGAGGGGCACTCCAAGCACATATTTTCAAGGCAGTTCGCCCATAGAACGTCATAGTTCAATATATTTTTCAGAAGTTGGAACTTGGAACGTAGAAAACAATGAATCATCCAAGAAAAGTTGATGGGGTGCAAAAAAATGGAAAGAAATTGAATGATAATTCACTTTCTAATAGTCATTAAGAGAAGTGACAAAAAAAACATAAACATCCCCCTACATAAAGCACATAGAACTGTTTTTATGGCAGTAATGGAATTGCACGATGTATATTTAAGGCAAACGGTCTAGTCTTGTGAGAATTCATTTTAGAATTGAAAGATCAAATCAAATGTCTACAAAGTGTTACCAATCAGACAGTTACTTCTTTGAAGTCTTTTGTTGGGCGTTTTCTTCGTCATGCTAACAGGATGGCCGCTTGTTCCTTCAGAGCAACAAATGGGCAGTTTTTAGTCACAATCATTTCTTGCTCAATCCATGGCATGAAATGTTTTTTTGAGAAATGAAATAATATGTGTATAGGCTGCCTCCTCTGAAACAGGTCATTTGGGACCTAATTAGCGAGTTAGATAGCGTATTCGATTGGTAGCGAGTCTGCTTTTAGGCATCCGTCACACAGCCGGCGCCGCGTTGCTTCGCTTCGTGGTTCCTTTGTCTGACTAACGTATTAAAAGGAGATACGTTGTTTCTTCGAGTTGCTTCATCACATTTTAAATACATTCATCAGATACGGACAGGTATAGACGCCCGAAGCCAAAGACGGTTATGTGACGGTGCCCTTACTGTTTACACTTGATTTACATATTTAGTAATAGTATCCCAATGATGTTCGCCTGATGTCATAAAATTTATGACGGTTTCCAGCACAGCCTGTCCTATAGTATTATCCATAAGCTTATCTTAGTTACGGCAGCTGAAAGAGGTGGTTTACCTCCACGGAATAGGTTTAGGTACACGCCGAAGCATCCGTGCCCCATAAGGAACTGTGAGAACCTATTTTGCCTTACCCAGCCAGGGTCCTATTTTTCCCGTATGATTCCATCTGTGTTGCCATATCTCAGTGTTATTCTCGCGTTGTCTAAACACCAATGTCCTAGGGTCTTCTTGTTTTGCAGACGATGTCTTTGCGCATTATGTCACCATTAGGACGATGGGAACTATGCTGATTTGAGGCATATAAAATTTTGTATCTTCAGAACGAGATAACAATCCTTTAAGATTATTCTAACTTTAGGCCACTCCTTTTAATCTTAATTATTAATAGGAGTTATATCACTTATCAAGGGTTCAAAAGCAAAATATAGAGGGCCATAGTTAATTCACCTTACAAAATATATCTGGAGAACCTCAAAGAACTTGTTTGCGCGGATTGCGTCTTTCACGATGATTTTTATATGCACTCTCGAATCTTTCCACTAGCTCTAAATTAATAGCCAGGGTGCATTGATCCTCCAACAGGCTCACAACGACAAGGTGGTAAACTTAACAACTACTTATTTAAGACACTTACAAAACTTACACCACCTACTCGCGCCACGGTCGAAGAAGAGCAAGATCGAGCCGAGGGCGTGCACCACTTAGCTAGGCCAAAAAAGGGACGCTCAGTAGCGTTGCGCAGTTGCCACCCGGTTCGTTATCTTGGCGCGCAAGGCGCCAAATTCAAATATTAATGGCGACCAGAAGTCAGCGCTGAACAGAACTCATGCAGTAATGAAGTCATGTTGAAATGGTAATTTTGAGAAGATCGTCTAATGACAGTGAACTAAAAAATATTCCATTTTTTACGCCAGGAAAAATTTCCTAATATTAATAAATCAAAGGAAGCAAAAACTATTTGCTTCCATTTTTAACGAAATGAAACAAATAAAGATGTATTCTTCTTTTTGTACATACATATAACATCGGTCCAGTAAGATTTAAGCCATATTGATTTCGGTCGTGATTAAGCGCGACTATTTTAGCGACGAGCCTTCATCGCGAAGAACATTGTAAGCGAAAATTTTTCGCAGAGTGCGTCTCTGTGTTCATGTATCCTGAGGTTGGGTTTCTGCGGAGTATACGATCTCTCTAGGCCGGCCGGACGTTTCGGACGAGAAAGTGAAGAAAAGAAATGCTTCCTCGAGCGCACCCGAGCGCGTGTTAAACGCCGCGCCGATACATCAACGCCATGCGGAGACGCACACATATCCACCGTGCGCACCGAAACCGATCACTAGGTGTTGTTAAAAATACGATGGAAAGAAGTGATTTCATGTAATGCGCCAAGCGCCCCGACCTCTATTCCGGTAGTCATTAAAAGGCTACATTAATAGCATCCAACTATCCAGCAGCTATCCGCACACAGGCAAATCTATATAATTTCAGCCATCGCATTGAAACGATGCGTTCCAATCACTCCCCGTCGATAATTTCACCTGCTGATTTATTTCTCGTGGAAGTCACACCAGATTGCGAGAGGTGAAATGGATTTTGTGTGTATGGGTGTGTGTGTGTGTGTGTGTTGGGTGTAAGTGGCTGCGGTTGTCTCTGCTCTGCGCCTCAACTCAACTGTACGTTTAACACACAGCTGGTTTGTTTATGTTCGGAGATTGGGTTCGAGGAGCAAATATTTCATGTGCAAACTTGGTGCGCTTACTGACCGACCAACAGTTCCTTGAAATTTGCAAATCTGTGCCACCCTTTGACGTGCCGATGAACGCGGACACAACGTTTCTTACCTTTGTATTTGTAAAAACAAATACATATATTCTGGGTTATTCCTATTCTTCAAGGTTCTAGAAATGATTAATGATCGATTCTAGTGTTTTAGAGTATTGTACACAATTGTCTATAGAACTTTCTTCTAACATGTTAGGTTATCCCTTGGGGCAAATTTCACCATTTCATGTCATAAAATGGGGGTCTCTGTGGGGACACGTTTTGAGTCACCTCTTAAGAAAGGTTCACTGACTCGCGGGTTTAGAAATTACCAAAAAATTGTAAATAAACCATTATTGACCAAACCCACCTTGTCCGTGGGTTTTGAAGAGAAACCTCTACTTGGTACACCGATGTCCCTAAGTAGGAAACACTGGTATTTTAATATATACTGCAATCTGAAGCGACTGCCCTTAAAAGGTCTTGTAAGTCGACCAAAACAACCTAAGGCTGAGAACAACCGCGTGTGGGTATCCAGGCCACAAGGGCATACCCGAGAATGACCTAGTTGATAAAGTAGCCAAAACATGGGCAAGAACCTTATGGGAAGCTTATGGGACCAGAACCCTATTGTGGACTCACAATTGGTGGCAGAGAGAAATGCATTTATGGGAAAAGGAGTTAAGGCGAAACCACAAGGAAAACACTACGGTATGAGGCAGACAAAACGTGTATCAAAACTTCATAATAACCAGAAAGTGTTCGAACAGTCACGGAACGAGTTAAAAATATTCACTGGTTTCATAACAGGACTTTGCGTCCTACGGTACCATCTGAGAAAGATGGGAAAGGAGTCCAGTGAACTTTGAAGGCTATGTCACGTGGTCGCAGAGACGTCCGAGCACATAATTTGCTTACATGTCAGCGAAAGATTTGAGATGCAACCTACTTGACAAGACTTTTCTACTAGCTGTATAAGTGGGCAGTGGTAACCCGTCCAATTTTGTAAGGTTCATAAATAACCAAGGGCTCCTTTCGTGTTAGGCATTTGGAACCGAACAATAGATCTATCTGGTGTATCTGGTAGTTCACAAGAGGCTAGCATATTTTCCATCCTGTCTCCTCTGAGCCATTCCTTGCTCCTGCCAGTGTCACTTTTTCCTGTGCTCTTTTCTCTTTATAGCCCATGTATTTTGGCATTATCCCCACAGGGGACTATAGGAGTTTCAGTGAATGTGATCCTATCTACTATCTTCTTCCACTTCCTGAACTCTCATCCGTTTTACCTCTTCTTCTAACATGTGTCTCACGGCTGCGCCGGCACGGTCACCTGTTATGTAGATATTTCTTTTCTTTTGCCCCGATGGCCTCTCCAGTACCACTTACTCCCGGCATCCATACCTTCCTTATACCAAATGCTCTCCTCCTATTCTTATCACACCTTCTAGATATTTTACTACCCTATATTTGGACTCCTATGCTACACTCATTCATTCAGTGTCCTGAAGGACTATGTAATTTTGTGTCGATCTCTCTAACCCTTTCTAAATTGTTGGTTGTATCTCTCCATAATTGGCTTCACATATCCATCACACATTCGGTTTACCATGTCCCAATTGCACCTACTTTTCTGTTGTAACCATTGAATATGCCCCCTGCATGGACTTGTACACTTGAAGAATAACCCGAAGTATTTGAACACCTCTGCCATTTCGATGGCGTCTACTTTCCAAAACAGTTCTTCCATCTTGCTCCTACCGCCCTGCTTCTTAATCATTTTGTCGTTTCCACATTCACTCTCAGTCCTATTTTATTCATTTATATATTATATTAAAAATAACTATGGCTTCTGATAAGAGATGTTTACATTCTCGAACGCACTACTACCATCATATTGTCATGAAGTATGACCGCAGGGAAGCTGCCTTTGACATATCAATATGAACAAATAATCATCGTTATAATCGTGGTTTAGTTGGTAACACACCGTACATGGCATACGGGGTTTGCAGGTTCAAGTTCTATCAGAGGCATTCATTATTTTCTCTTCCTAATTATTGCAATTCGTGATTTACATCCTAGAAATTGCCTACCGATGATTATTTGTTCATATTGATATTTCAAAGGCAGCTTTGCTGCGGTCATACTTCATGACAATATGATGGTAGTAGTGCGTTCGAGAATGTAAACACCTCTTAACAAAATGTTCGCAGTCCAATTCCGATGATATGAATTGAGAATTATGTAATATCAAGTAGTAGTAGTAGGACCTTTATTGGCATTCATCTTTTACACTATTTTACATTTTGCTTTCAATAGACTTCATAAAATAAATAAATAAAACAAAAATTTAATCCATAACAATAAGACAAAATATGCTTTTTGAAAATACTCAGTTTTTCGGAACCTCAACATATGCTTCGCCTCCGTGGTATTTCATCCCAACCTTCCTACTTGGTCATCCTTCTCCTCTGTTTCGATTTCTCCTTCACAATTTGTCTCAGTATTGTGACACTCTCTCCTCCTTCTCCCATCCACTCCCTTACCTTCCCCTTCTTACATCCCAAACCATTCAGCCCTTTGCAGACACACAGATGCTCCCAGGTATCCACTCCACCTCGACATAACACACATTCCATATATTCGTTCCCCATCCACACCTTTCTTCCTT
>JAODAC010030663.1:0-14929 GCA_027575185.1 Mimaenictus wilsoni
CTTTCTTTATGCGGTTGTGTATGTCCGCATCAGTTCCGCCTGTCTTGTTTATTATACTTCCTTAATATAGGAATTCACTTACATCTTCGATGACTTTGCCATCTAGTAGGAGTGTTGAGGCGTTTGTTTGTATGTTGCAAGTGTTCATATCTAATTTCTGAATGGATTGGTGCACGATTTATAATTCTAAGATTACGGGAAATTTGAAAATATTTGAGATTTGTTTGGCCATTTTTTAGAAATCTCGATTTTTTTCAGAATATAACCTACGAAAATATTGAGATTTCGGAAAAGTGTCTATTTTTGAGCTTCATCGGATATACGAAAATAAAATACGCTTAATGAAGAATCAACTTTTGCTTAAATAAATGTTTAAATGTCCTGCGATCTGTAGATTTTAAATTATTTAAAACAAAGTTTGAATTTCACATTTTCTTTCCATCATTCGGTTATCTTGAACTATTGAACAATATGAAAATTCCTAAAAATAGAATTAAGAAAGGTATAAAAATGTAAATGTAATGTAAATTCCTTAATAATATGATAAAGTATAATTGCATTTTCAAAAAGTGTCATTCTTGATATATCGCACGTAAATAAACAAATAAAGCGCATGCGGCAATTTGTAAACCCCCGCTTTGTCTCTATTTGTATGCGGTCTTTGGCGTTTATGCAAGCACAATAACCCGAAGCGATACTTAAAATCTATTAGCCCCCTTTTTGTACACGTTCAACATAGGGCGCTTGCTACAATCGTCCCCTCTCCGAAAAGAGGCAAGTAGGGATGTGTACTGTATATCCTCACATGGGTGATCCGGGTGAATGCGTAAACCCAGCCCAGCCCTGTCAATCGTGGTTGTAATCCCGGCGATAATCCGGCCGGCAATCACAGGGCCTATTGTCGGGCGGTGTGAAAAGCGTAAGCTGTTGGCATCATTACAAGCTATGCTATGATAGTCCGTGCTGCCACAAACGCAAACAAAACGGCTGTTCATTTGTTCATCGCGAGAATTGAATGAACGGCGTCGATAAATCGAATTTGCAACCATTTCGATGGATTTCACCCATTTTTGCCGTATCTGTATATGTGCATATATGTTTGTGTGATTGCCTTTCGTAGTGCAAAGTGTAAAATGTGGCAAGATACGAGTGTGTTTGCACGTGGCCGCCATTTTGCCACATTGCAGCAGCCCGAGTGTGAGTTCGGTAAGGTGGAGGCGAAGATTTACGACGCTTACTTAAAATCCGAACTGGGAAAAATCACAACCTTTAAACCGCCATGCCATGCTTCGACCAATCAACTGATTGAAGCATTAGATATACATGATCTCGCACGATCCTTGCGTTTTTTACGTTTCAAGTGTCTATAACTTAATCGTCTACTATCTGCCAAGTTCCGATCTGAGTAGATTCGATTAATCTTGTTTTAGTTATCTTAAACATCAAATATCTGACGCTAAAAAGCTACGAATAAGTTTGTGCTTGTTAGTTTATTTAACGTAACCTTATTTGTTATTTTTCTCCTCCAGTTTTACAATGACGATTTTGATTAAGTAAAGATCTACAAAGTGACGGCTTGCCGCATTGTGGAGCTCGGTGCTCACCGGTGATCACCGCAGTTAAGCAACATTGGACGTAGCTACGCAATGGATGGGTGATCACTCGGTCTCCCCATTCAACAAATGGGTGCGGCCCCGTTCGCGAACTCCTGACTTCGCGGTAAAAACGCAAACGAAGGTTGAGTGATCCGCATGCATCGGTCCCCGGAAAAAAACATAGGAACAGTATTCAGAGCAGCGAACAGGCAGGCAATACCTACCCCATAGGTGGGTGGAACGCCAAAAAACAGATCTACACAACCGACAGCTGATTGTAACAGTACTGGTAGATGACGTAGTTCCAGACAAGCAAGCCATGTAAAGGGTTTACCATCTGAGTTTTATGACTGCCCTTGGCTAAAAAACTGTAAAAGCCTCGTTTGGAAACGACGGGTTGCCTACCCGGCGGCATTAAAGATTATAATAATGTTGAAAGACGACTGTAATTGATAGGTGGCGGAAAATAGAAGAAAAAGGAAGACTCACGCAGTTATATACACAAAAATACAACTGTCTTTATTTTTCAACGTCAAGATAAAGACGTGGGAACTCTCTTATACGAAGACTTTTTGAGCAACACGTTGTAGATCTCTTCATAATATATATCCACGAAACGAACATATATAGATCAATATATCAATCAAATATTGATCAATATCGATATATCGGCCTCAAAATTTCAATATTAATCGATTACTTGATTTTCCACGATATTGATATATCGATACCGACATTTTCGATATTGTTTTGATATGTCATTGACGTGATCGCCATCTGAGAAGTTCGAAATTGGCAATTTTTCAACAATTTGGGTTCTATATAATAATTCTTAATCCATCGATATTTGCTGGAATCATAAGATTAACATCGATATTGATCTTTTGCCATATTGCAGTATTGCATTGATCTACTTCTATGAATTATTGTAATTGCCATATTTGATGAGAAGACTGATAGTTCGATGTATGTATTAATATTGTTATTAAATTAATATTGTATTACTTTAAATATCGATTTTCGCTTTTATTATTTAACCATACGTTTTTATACAATCCGAGTACAGGTTTGCAACAAAATATAATAATAATATATAATGTACCCGCTGTATGAGTCTGAGATTTCTTGTGAATAATTGTTGGGAACTGACGTTAGTCCTGAAATCCATATATAGATGGTGTTACTGTGGAATTTCGATTTGATCGATATTGATATCGATATTATCAAGATATTTTGATATCAATATATCGAAAACTTTGAAATGTCGATTTCGACAAATATAAATATTGTTGAGAACGGCGAGGCAAGTTTGAGCCCTGTTTTATATTTGTCGCCAAAATATTTATATTTAGTGTGGCGTGAAAGAACTTTTGAACTGTTTAGTCTATACCACATGTTTTTTACGTTATTTGTAAGCCTTGAGTCGTCAAGTGGTTAATAAAGAGAACATAGAGGCACAAGCTCTTGGGGTAGGTTTAAGTGGATGCAAGAAGCGTTTGGCGCCTTGAGCGTCTGGAAAACATCTTATCACGGCCAAGCGTAACGGCACATGCGTGTCCAGCTGCATGTGTGTAACTACGAGCAGAGAGACACCCTGTGGGCAGGAGAGAACTTCGGATATAAAATACATACAAAAAATAAAATTACGTACTAAAATTACTTAAATAACTCATCTACTTTGGTAATTTATAAATTGCTTTAAATCTTTGGCATATTTGTCTAATGTCATTTATATTTCCAGTTTCACTTTTTTCCAAACTACAACTAGGCAAGGAAATGATGTTTAAATAACGATGCATGATAGATAACGCCGTAGTGATGTATGATTGCTTCCCCCTTTTTTATTCTACACTCTGTCGCTGCTTCACCCTATCGAACATATCCGCCTGTACCGCCTCCAACCGCCGCGCAACTGCCACGAACCGTCTTCGTCGTGTCGGCGACGCGCAACACACCCGAAGACAGATCGCTATTTCGGTATTCGCCAAATTACATTACCCGCTTTACGTGAGCCTATTGTCAAATAAATAAATAAGTCCGCGACGCCAACGTTGGTGTAACCCAATAGCTGGCTTTGTACGGCGTGTACGCCACCCAAAATGCTCGACGCATGCGGGCCGTGTATTTTAAAATACACTTTGCATAATGCGCTTTATACGGTTTTATACTTGTCGCTCGCGTTTCATCCCTTTTTCAGGATGAAACCGGTGCGCGGGTGGCGGCAGCGTTTACACGCGATCCCCCGATCCACGACGAAGCGAACGCAATACATATCGTTGTCATTCGAGACGTATTGGCCACTTCGTCGGAATACACAATTCGCTGGGATAATGTCACTTTGGATTCTACGAAGATCAGTTGAGACTTTGAATTTTTATTAGCTAAAATGCACTGACTTAAAACGCGTTTCTTGTACACATTTTTGTGTAAAATTTAAATTTAAGAAAAAACAAATTTGTGTTTAGATCAGAGGTTTCCAAACTGGCAGGTACGCCTCCCTAGGGGGGCCTCTAAAGATAACAGAGGAGATGTCACAATTTACAATAGTTAGACCAAGAATTGATATGCTTCAGAGGAATCAGAACCATAAAATGTTCAAGCGGGCGTATTTTACACCTAAAACATCGAGGGACTATTGAGGTTCTTATCTGAATAGTCGACGTCAGTAATTGAACGGTAACACATACTTCAGAGGAATTGGAACCATCAAAACACGCTTGAACTCAGTGATTTTTATACCTAAGAAAGGGCGGCAAGTCTTTCAATATTTGAAACTAGAAATCAGAGGGCAAGACAAACTTCAAAGGAATCAGAACCGGCAATAAATGCTCGAAGTGGCTTATTTTATACCTAAATAAATGTGATAACTCCCTCCAAAGCTGGAACACAAACATTGAAGAGCCACAGATGCTTCGGAGGAATCAGGTAAATACTAAGAAATACTCTAAAATGTGTGTCTAAAAAGTGTGATAAGTCCCTTCACAGCTAGAACAAGAAAGTGATACATGCTCTCAGAGGAATCAGAAGCACCTAAAAATGTTCGTGCTGGTTTATTTTATTCCTAAAGTCCTGCCATAAGTCGCTGACTGCCAGAGTCAAGCAATTGATCTCAGCCGTCTTCCTGTCTTCCGAGGGTACCGTGTATTAACTTGGATCAGGACATCGACAACAACTTTGAGGGTTTAAGTTCTTTATTACCACACCGCATCTTCAGTCTGGTCTCTTCACCATTAACAATCTTCACTTTTCATTGCCGACTACTCACTATTCTCTATCGACTACCGTATACTACCTTATAATACTGCATACGTACTAATTAAGTATAAACTATGTGACGCCAGAACACGATGAACTTCGCACAGCGCCGAGGGGTCCAGAATGTGGTCCAGTCCATCCTACTCAATACGACGACCAATTCAAAAGTAGGGAGAACTCATTCTATACGAACTCGGTGTCGAAAATTAGGGACTATCTCATGGTTCTTAAACTGTAAGATGTGCCTAGGTACTTGAAAACACAAGTCGATTCGCTTATCAGTTGTTCCTGTATCCCTGGAGGGTACCGGCGGTACTTGTACCTGATCCAATACTATCGGAGGTGTACATTTAAAAAACTTAGGTGGATAGTAGACTTTCCTTGCTGGTAATCCCACGGTAACATTAATTCCATGATAATGGCCGAATGGCCATCAACTCGGTTCCTATTCGGACTTATCTGAGTGTCCTCGCAAGGGCGTTGGCTTGGAAATTTATCCAGGATCCCGGTATTCTCTTCTTATTCTCCTTTGTTTTGTTTGTGTCGTTAGAGTCCTTCTTGTCGCTTTTAATTGGATTGGTGGGATATCCATGAATCGTGAGGCAAGGCTGTGGCTGCTTTAAAGTTTTTTCCAACTTCTCGAAGTGTTCGAAGCTAAAAAGTATATTAAAAAATAGAAGGCTATAAAAAGTTGGAAACCTTAAGATTAGAAAATAATTAAAATTGGTCTCCGAACCCTTTTGAAAAACGTGGACTGTCTGGTTTTAGTGAATGCACTACAATCATAGACTAACCATATCATGACTACAATACTGTATTTAATACTTAACATACGCAGGTCCAAGACCTTCCCCCACCACCTCGTGGTTCCACGTGTCTCTGGATAGATGGCGCCGGTAAACATTAATCTACTATTGTAAAACTCGAAACAAACAAAAGGATATTTCGCGCTTAAGTGCTTTATGCCCTAAAAAATTCGACGTTCCAAAATTTCAAGTTTTATTACCAGAAATATGAGCAATTTTTCATTCAATTCGAAGGAGGACAATTCGTGCATTCTTCTTATTAATGTTATTATAGGCAACCCAAAATGCTGTATTTTCAATTGTCTATGTAATGCTAAACTGTTATCAATAACTTGATGCACTCTACAATCATATCTCAATTTGATAATGAAATTGCCTTTATTGATTAATTTCATTATCTACAATTATATCCAAACAATATATAAGAAATTTCGAATTATTTTGTATTGATTGACACGTCATTGTTTGAAGACTTAAAGTGCGAATGGTCTTTCCGGTGCGAGTGTGTGCGGATGATGGTGGACGGATGTGAAAAACCATCCGAAACACGTTCGTTGGCATCATCATTTTCCATTTTCGCGGACGTTTCCTTACGCGGGCGGGCGGCGGTGGTGGTGGCGGCGGGCGTCTCCTGTCCGTTCCATGAAATATGCAGATATCGCCTACAGTCCTACGGGGCCTTCAGGTATGCGCAGACCTGTTTTCTCCGAGGCGATATTATGTCGCCTCCCCGTCTCGACCGCCGCCGCCGCCGCACTACCGCCCCAGAGCATTTCTTTTGATACACGTCATTCACGTTTGCTTTCCGTTTGCTGCGCGGCGGGTTTAAACTCCCCACGGAGATTTTGTCACGTCCAACAACAAGCCCAACGCTTCCACCGACCACCAACCGCCCTCCATGAAACATTGTGATCATTCGAGAAGTGGACAAGAGAATGCAAACCGGCTAACTTTTCGGTTTTTTAAACATGTATTAAATATTTACGGGAGCAGCAGAGGACTGCGTTGGTAAAACATGTTTAAAATATGTAGTCAATTCGGGTTAGTTTTGTTTTTGGTGTAGGCAACTAATTATACCCAGGAAAATACTACCAGTAGTACATAAATTTTTCTTATATATTAAGAGATTTAATTTCATAAAAATTATTTGTAATGTAGTTTCTATTATGTGTATCTTCATCATTTGAGTGCATTTTGGTTGAACAATATGCTTCAGGACTATTTGGAATTGATGCCTGTTATTCATAATAGAACTTACGCGAATTGCACTCTTAACATCTTTAACATTATAACTTAATGAAAGAATTTATGCAACTTCTTAAACCAGCATCTGGCATATATGAACCTCTCTTTCTGCTAGAGGACGCTGCGAAAGCATTAAAATCTTAACATTTTAAACATGAAATTGATGAATATCAATTTATATTGACCAGAACTCTTTGAAATTATGCATTGTTTAATAAATAATGATTTCATTACAAAATGTAGTAAGTTGTCTTATACTTATAAGTTTTGTTCAATTATTTGCTTTTTATAGAATAATTGTATTGCAATTAAATGAAGTTTACTCTTCCCGGACTAAGTACTAAGTTAGTAGTCGGCAATGAACTGTGAAGATTGTCAAAGGTGAAGAGAACAGAGTAAAGATTGTTATGTGGCAATAAAGAACCTAAACCCTAAAAGTCGTTGTCGATGTCCTAATCCAGGTTAATATACGGTAGCCTCGGAAGACGGGAAGACGGCTGTTTACGCAGATGCGCAAACGAGGCAGCGTTGATACACTGCTTAATAGTGTATTGTGCATAAATATATTTTATCAGACATTAGTGAACAATGGGCAGTGTAATATTAATTTGGAAAGTTTAGATATAGTATCTAATCTTGTAATATATTCTAGTTGCGAATGTTTCTGAATAGGCCATGATGTCGCGGCAATTAGCCAAGAGGTCCGGACTTCCAAATAAACTCATTGTCTTCCGGACTCTTGGTATCGCGACGGCATGTGCCATTAGGAGCTAAGTCATTAGCATGTATCTTTAGGTTTAGAGTTAGAAAATAAAGTTAGTAGTTATATGGATTTATCGTGGTCACATCGTACCCTCCTCCACCCCTGCACTCCGCTGTCTTGCTACCAGCGTCACGGGCTCGACTTAGATATTGTCGTTGCGCAGTGCAAGAACTTGTGCTCGCGGATCTGCACATCATCTGCAGAGTACGCACATCGAGCATACAACGGCTGAGACCAATTTCTTGATTCAGGCAGTAAGGGACTTATCTCAAGGTTTTTAAGCAGGTAGAAACAATAAAAAGAATGGTATGAATTGTATGGAAAATAAGAGACCTAGAAGAAGTACATTTCTGCGCATAGAGATTGTCCACGCCATCGGCACTGTTGGGGAATTTGAAACCCAAATATATTTTATGTTGGCAGCGCTGCTTAAGCTGCGCATGCGCCGGGGTGGCTACCTCTCTCCATCAAAGCTCTCATTTTCGTCCACCAAAATTACTTAAAATAAAATAACTTTTTATCCATCATTCGAACAAGTAAGTCGCGTTCTTTACACCATTCTCTCTACATATCTCGTTTTTTGTTATTTGTATGTTGTTGCCGTGTATTCTCGGCGTGTCGGACTTATTGTGTGGATTAAATCAGTAAAGCCTCTAACCAAGGCCCCGAGAACTTTCAACTCGCGAGGTATTAATTTCGTCAAGACACGTGAGCGCATCCAGAGATATTTAAAATTATAGGAATTATTTCTCTGTTTTTCGGTTGTATAGCGTTTTTAACGCCTTTCAAACACGTTAGCTTTCACCTCGCCTGGTGGGGCTCACGGTACATGGATTAGTATATGTTTGTTTTTACTGGGATGAATTGCAGGCCCATCGCCCGACCCTCCTCCGTAATCAGTACTTGTGAAAGTGTGGAGTGCGAGATCTTATATATACCGACACCGAGAATCGAACCCGGAGCCTCTGCGTTACCACGCTAGTGCGTAACCACTACGCCACGCACTTCACTAGGAATTATTTACATCATGAAAATATATACCTTGCGGATACATCGCTACACACCAATGTAAAATAATTTTAACATTTTCAAACAAGAAATAGATGAATGCCAAATTTTATTGACCCGAACTCTTTGCAATTTTACCTAGTTTAATAAGAATATGTTTAATCTCAAATGTAGTAAGTTGTCTTATACTTTTATCTGCTTTTCATTGTTTGAGATTTATGGAATAGTATTGCGATTAATTTGAATTGACGCCTATCAAACCTAAGGAATTTGTAGTGATTTATTCGCAGTGTAAATATTTTCCATGCTGTAAACCAACTCGATACTTTTAAATATCTTCAGGAATAAAAATGTACTTCTTCTAGGTCTCTTATTTTCACACTTTCTATACTTTGCTTCTTCTTGTTTCTACCTGTGTAGCCTTCGTAGAAACCCCAAAACTTTGTCACAGCTTTCGCTTTCATTCCTATTCACTCACTCTTACTTACTCTTACCTACTCTACTCTCTCTCTCTCTCTCTTACCTATTGGTATCAGAGGGAACTTACTCAGCCATTTCACCACTACCCCTATGCCTCCCTACCTTTCTGTATTTCTGGAGGGGTTGAATGAATTTCTCTTCATTCTGTCTCCAGCGTTGAGTAAGTTCACATCCATTTTTCTCTACCGATATTTCTCGCATATAATCGTGACTGAACTTGTGTAACGTGTACTGTGAATCCATTTTGAACTTCATAACTTTCGTGGGTGAATAAAGAACTTTGTACTTTCAAATACGCGTTAATTTATGAGCATCATCGAACTCGCGGGCCACACACCCACAAATTTAACTGTAACTTTACTTACTTAGGTTTTTAAAAGTAAAACAAAAAAAAAAAACTAGAAAACGATATATTCCTCTTAAACCCACAAGTATCTTGAATTGAATTCTTCATTCTCTAGATGCCACTGGAACTATAACGTCATTGCATTAGCATTTTCGAACATAATGCGTAAACTTGGGAACGAATGATCAAAAGAACATTTCGGAATGTTTAGAAATTGATACGAAATTGAATTGACCTGAAATGGTAATACATCTTCACAATTATGCCTTGTTTAACATGCTTCCGCATTATTTAGATAGTTCGTGAATATACACTCACACACAGGTGCGCCTATCGTAATCGTAATCGAAAGTGCGCAATAGAATTGGAAATAAAAATAATTTATTTAGAAATCCCATTTAGCAATAGAAACACACTCGCGAAACGATGGCATGCATGACGGGGCAAAGGGCTGGCTGGCTGCCTGCCTGCACTCGTATTACACGCGTGCTGTTTAGTATTGCGGTTATATTCGGTTTGCCAGCTCAGGTTAGGGGCGCCACCATTAACGACGATCATTAACTGCCGGAATTGCCGGTTACATTTACAGCTCGTAATATTTGTGCGTGATAAATAATCGATGGCGCATTGACATTTCGATCGTAACCGTTTGCTGGCCGTACTAACGGCGCTGTAAAACATGCCTTTAATGTACGAAAGGTAACCTCGAAAGAAAGAAAACAAGATGTATATACACTGAAATCGAACTTGTGTTAACCTCAAATAAAGCGAGTAACCCTCAAATAAACGGCTGCTCATTTCGTATGAATTCTAGATGAAAATTGTCGATCGAATAGGGAATAGTGCCTTTCAGACTTTGAGATAACTTGTAATTAAATAGATTATTTTGTTAAGAATTCACTTGAATAATCTGTGGGGTTGTTGATACCACAATAAAAGGAAGATTGTTGAGATTCAGGCATTGTTGAGATCAGATAGAACTAGTCGTTTGGGCAGATCGTGGATGGACAGCGTGGTGGTGACCAGTTGAGGATGCCGAAGGCGGAGTGGTTAATGTCGTCGAAGATGTCGTCTTGGTGAGATACCAAAGTCTCAGGTGATGTCGAGGTGAAGCGGATGATTCAAGACTCACTGGTGTAGACTGAATGGTGGTTGTGGGTATTGATTGCATATTTCTACTTCCAGGAGGGCATCGAAGATGAAGGTGAATGCACCCTGGACGCGACCATTCTTTTGTCTCCTTTGTTCATCCCCGCGAACACGCGAGAATCACGTGTTAATGGTGATGACAGCGACGAATCGGAATTCGGAAGATTTGTTTTCTGTCTGGATGATTGGGTTTTCTATTTCTGAATTTTGGTTGAAGTTTATGTGTTCTTTGTGCGGGAACCGGGGTCAATGTCAGCCACAAATATATTCGTAATTATACGTTGTTGCTAATAGATATGTGTGAGTTTCTACCCACGCATCTGCGATGCACATTTTTCATAAAGCTGTGTAAAATCTCTGCCGTCACAAATGTATTTTTTTACTTGCTATTTTACTTTTATTGCTTTATTGTGCTTCTACTTTTCATTCCTAGAGTTGCTCGTCCCGACACGGTCCCCGCTAAAGTTTAAAACCCTTGGATAGACACGTCCGTTTTATAGCACCGCGGTCGCCTTCACTGTTGGATTGCACTTCTCCGAACGGCGGTCTTTCTACACCGCATGTGCGTCCCCGCGGTCTTTTTCCACCGCTGGCTGGTGGTTTGCACAGCACGGCTGCAGCCAGCGGCTACCTACCCTGTTGCCAAGTCGCACCGGCACGAGTCTCTCTGGCTCGGCTTGGTACCTCCCTCAATCCTACTTAAGTCCTAACTAACCAATTACCATGCACCGCGATCAGCCCCGCTAACAATCTAACAACCACCAAAGTTCAACCCCCTCAAGAGCAGCTCCGAACTTCTAATATTTTTCTAACTTCTTTCACTTGGTTCTCGACCACACTCACGAATACAACGCCTTCTCTTTGGTATACGTCTACGCGCTCAGCAGTGTTCGGCACTTACACTTGTTACTTTGTAATAAACTCTGTAGTTACTTGAAGCAGTGTATTTTTCACTACACTACGTTAACAGATCTCCCGTCTCAACGTTACATAACACGCATTCCTCAGATAGAACAAAGGATGCTAGGTAGCTTCATATCGTAGTGTTTCAGGCAAGGGGAGAGTCGCACATGTCCGTCGCAGATTTGTAGGAAAATATGTATACGTATAGTACATCTCTATTTCTCTCTCTCTCTCTCTCTCTCTCTCTCTCTGCTGATCCTAGAGCTCAATTTAGGCCTTGGTCTTTCTAGCTTACATTACATTCCTCCATTCCTCTCTGCACTTGGTCCTCTCTTCCCAAGATTTTATGTTGATTACTTTAGAAGCATCTATTGCAATTTCGTCTTCTCACCTCATTATGGGCCTGCCACCTGGCCTTCTGCCTATAATTATGCTGTTCAGCTTTGTTTAGGTAGTCTGTCGTCCGACATCCTGAGTACAAGTCCTGCCCATCGGATCCATTGAATTTTAATGTAATTAGATACTAGTTGTTGTTATAGGTTGTCATATATTTCACTATTGTTTATCCTGTTGCGAACAGAAACATCACCTGGAACCCACATAAAACAAATACAAAAACAGAACTTGTGTTAATCTCAAATAAAGCGAGTAAGTCTCGCGACAAAGCCTACATGTTTCGCTGGACTCCTTTACTATCTTTTTCAGATGTTACCTAAGGTATCCTGTTACGGTCCAGTGAATGTTTCTAATTTATACAGTCATAGTTCAAGGACCTTTTAGTTGTTATAAGGTTTTAGAAGTCGTTTTGTCTGCTCTCTACCGGGTGTATTTTTCCAGTATTTTTGTCTTAGCTCTCTTCCCATAGATGAAATTCCATCCATGAATGGTGAGTCTACAAATGGGTTCTGATTCCATCTATTTGGTTCTTCCCTGGAACTCACATGAAACAAATACAAAAACAGAACTCATGTTAACCTCAAATAAAGTGAGTAACTCTCGTGTCATAACCTACATGTTTCGCTGGACTCCTTTACTATCTCTTTCAGGTGGTATCTTAGGATGACCTGTAACGGTCCAGTGAATGTTTCTAATTTATACCGTCATAGTTCAAGTACGTTTTAGTTGTTATAAGGTTTTAGTAGTCGTTTTGTCTGCTCTCTACCGGGTGTATTTTTCCAGTATTTTTGTCTTACCTCCTCTTCCCATAGATGAATCTCTCTCTTCCATCCATCAATGGTGAGTCTACGAATGTTCCCAGGAACTTGTTTCCTTCCTGGAATTACACATGAAACAAATACAAAACAGAACGTGCGTTAACCTCAAATAAAGCGAGTAACCCTCAAATAAACGGGTGCTCATTTCAGATGAATTCTAAATGAAAATTACAAATCGAATTTGAAGATAGAAACATTCAGACAAACGGAAATTCAATTGATTACTTAATAAATAATTCGATATACCCATGTGCTCATGTAAGGGCGTATAATTGCTGCATGTAATGCAAAAACTTCGTGCAAAATCTATGAATCGCGTGCATTGCGTCCATTCGGCGGGGAGAGATAAGGGCACATTTTTGGCTTTTCGCTCAGCTTACAGGAGAAACAACCCCCACCGCACCACCCAGCTTACATAACTCACAATCTCTGTACGTACGCGCATTAATTTTGCACAAGGATTCATTTGTTGGTTAAGTTTCGCTGCTTTACTGCCGTGGAGCACGTACGCAAGCTTAGCGAATGGCAGGCAGGACGGACGCAGAAAGAAGAGGATAATTCGACAGGATTTCAGTGCGTTTCTATACGTACATATGTGTATACATGTATGTAGGCATAAATGTATGTGGCCATGCATTGATGTATGTATATGTGTAGGTGTGCGAGGGTGGGTGGCACGCTTTTATTGCGAAATCATATTTACAAAGAGCGGAGCGTAAAAAAGGGCGAACCGATTGTGGCACAAATTGTGCGCACTGCAAATGCCTATCCTCTGGAGAAATACAATCAGCCGTTGGTCAATCTGCAACTTTCACAATGTCCGTTTTGTTCGTCCATCACGTTCACGCATCCCTCAATCATCCTCCAACAAGAGCAGAAAGGAGAGGCAAAAAAAGCAAAACTCATTCGTAAATCCCATATTCAGCTGTGTTAACTTTTGCGTGAGCTATTCACTTGGAGGTTATATTTTGTTTAGAGGAGTCTAACTGGTTGTCTAAATTTAAGCAAAAATATATATATACTACTTATTATTTATTTATTTTTTTAGATTTAGATTTGTTTTATGGAGATTTACAGGAAATTGCTTAATATTCTTTGGCTTATCAGGCTTGATAGCGTTAAATCCGATAACTATAATGTTATAGTTCAAAAAGAAAATGATATTGTCTCTGACCGGATTTGAATTTGAAAAATACTAAACTACAGTTCACACAACCGCTGTGATCTTAGCACAACAAAATAATAGGGCTAGCACAACATTTAAAATGGGGAATTACATTGGAAAGTAGTAATTATAGAACCGAATGTATTACTCTAATGAAATTAACACCGTTTATTGCTAATTGAAAGACAAATTCATTGGTGTTAAGAAATTGAAGATAGCTCTTGCTACACTATAGAAAACATGCAAATGGACATTCAGATATTCCCATAAGAAAAACATTGTGGCGATACTAAAATCAAAAAAAGGGGTTTGGCAGGAGTTTTCGGCGACTGTCTTTTTCTCAGGTTGATAGGTAATTTCAAGACGATTCTAAATTTGTATAATTTTTTTAACTAGCTATGCTAATGCTAATTTTTTCATTTTTAAATAAGCAATTCCAATGATTGTCTACAAACGCACATATTTTTAGCTAGCGCATCGGCTATACAAACGATTTCAACATGTAAACATTGACAGGCCCGACTGAGTTACGACTAAGGCTCGTGACATAATGTTTCGGCGGATTTAAGTATTCTCAGTAGGTATCAGCGGCGATCGTTTTCATTGTTTCATTTTTCATCAATTGCTAAATTTACAAATATTTGTTGATACTTGATACCATTAGCTCCGTCTTTCATTTTTCTTTTGTTTAAGACCAAACAGTGCATTGAAATATAACAATATCCGACACACTCTAGACTTAAATAATTAATAATTATGTCATGTTTGGAACCAATAGATAGATAATTAAAAACTGCATTCGTATGTTTCATCAATCATTACATATTTGATTTTATTTTTAAGTTTTCAATTGGAATATTATTCACGGTTGTTAAAAAAAATAAAGGTCGGTCGCACCACATGACGTTCCCTTAACTTGCCACTTGGGGCTTTGACAAAAGACACACGCCGACAACTATGCTCGAACGCTGAGATGGGTTTAAAAATTGTGCTAGCTATC
>JAODAC010030674.1:0-14913 GCA_027575185.1 Mimaenictus wilsoni
TGATGTGTGAAGTTGAATGTTTGAAGTTGGATGTTGTGTTTGAAGTTGAGAGTTCGAAGTAGTGTGTTTGAGTGTGTTTGTTTGCATATGTGTGTGTGTGTGCGTGGATGAGTGTGTGAAAAATAATCACAGTGTGTGATGCCCGCCCCGAGGACTCGAACCTCGTCTGCTGGCGTGATTCGCCAAGGTGCCACCCACTAAGCTACCCGGACGGGCGATAATTTTCATTTAAACAGATTTTTGATATTGCGAAATTATTTGGAAATATGTCTTGTATATTATACCTGTTTTTCTCGGCATAACGTGCTATTTATTGCCGAAATTATTTTTGGTAGAGGTGCCTAAAAAATTGCAAAAAACGTTTTGATAGTTTTAATTGAATCAATGAATGATTGTTGATGTTCACGATGTTCATACCCAAGTTTAATTTTTTTCTTCAATTTATTTTAATTGATTACTACCCGTGTATTTGTCGCATCGGTTCATCATTGTTTTCTGTGATTGATCAAATAAAATGCAACCCAATGATTATTTATTTTTTTATTAAAATATGGGAAAGTTATTGAATAAATACGATTTTATGCCAGTTTTGTTTAAACAATCGTGCTATAAATACGAAACGTGCATATAATGCCAATTAGCAAAACATATTTATTGTTAATAATTTATTCCCTATTTGTATCCCAAGTTTTTATATTGTTTATATATTGACTAATATGTAATATGCATATGAAATATCTGCGTATAGTACTGGGTAGAATGTTCAGTTAAATTTCAACATAATCAACGTTGAGATTACCACTATTACTGTACTTACTGCCAAATGCTTGATTTAATACTTAAGGAAACTAGCAATTCCTCTAAATAACACTCGCGTATTTACATTTAAATTCAACTTAGATATTACGAAGTTCTTTTGAATGATTTTTGTAATATTAGACTCGGTTTTTTTAATATCACGTTCTATACATTAACAAAATTATGTTTGATGGAGGCGCAGGAAAATAGTCTAAAATGTAACAATTAAATTGATTGCTGCAGGCACGTGTGCGTTCAGAAGAATGACCCTCTACATCCATGCTTCCGCTGATTGATCAAATAAAATATAACGCCATAACTTAGTAGGTTGGCTGGTTATTTTAATTTTAAAATCGGTTTAATTTCTTTTTATCAAAATATTAGAAAGTTGCCCACCTGGGCAGCACAGTCGGTAGAGCTTGGGCCTACCACAATTATAACTCTCAAAAATTCACATTAATCCACACCTATATAAACCACACAATAAAAAAACACTCTTCAAATCAACAAGCGCAAATATGCACAACCCACAACTTTCAACACACAAGAGAAAAGGATAAAAACCGCTGACAAATCAACTAAACACTCACACGCAAGAAGAATCCATAAATAAACATTTCAACACAAGGATCAGCAACAACAACAACATCGCATGACAATCACAACACTAAACATGTAATATAAAAACACATACAATAATAATAAATCAAGGCTGAAGGACCAGTATGGTCGATGGCCAGGTCTCAGGATCAAATACAATATTAATTTTTTTTATTAGAAAGTTTAATAACTTACGTACAAATACGACTTTGGTTTTGTTGCAACCAATAGAGTTATGAATACGGATAGCGCAAATTATGTAAATCTGAAAAACATGTTTATTGTTTTTTTTTGTGATACTTCGCCATACGTTTTATTACCAACGCCAATAATTCAAACATAAATCTATATTTGTATTGCAAGTAGATATATATTAGCTAATATGTGATATTCATATGAAATATCTGCATATAGTTGAATGAATATAATAGTAATGTGCAAATATTGATTAGTTACTAAATAACAGAACTATACATATCTGTTCTGTTTAATACAAACGTGATTCACATTGAAAATACAACTATTATTGCACTCACTACCGATTTCTTGATTTGATACTAAAGTTAACTTGAAATATTCTTAAATAACACTCAATTATTTAAAAACGAATTTGATATTTGAAGATTTCTGAAAGGTATTTCTTAATGTCGTGATTTTTTTCGATATATCGTGATATTAACAAAATTAATTTTGGTGGAGGCGCCGGAAAATTTACGTCCAAAGACGTATTGAAAGTTTTAACTGAATTCACACGAATGTAAATGTTCACGCACAAGTTAAAAATGTATCAATTTAATTGATTACTGCCGGCGCGTTTGTCTGTGTGTGCGTTCAGCCCAATCGCTCCCCTCATCCATGTTTTCGGTGATTGATTGATATTTGTACACGTACATGCTTACAAAACTCATTTACCTTCCTCGCAAAATGCATAATAAATGACCGATACTTTTATGATGCCCAATGATGGATTAATTTTTGATGAAATTTTCGGCCATGATGGTAATTTTCATATAAATTTGTGGGTTTATACACGTTCTCGGGATTGAAATTATGATCTATAACTTTTTTGGTATTAAAAAGAGTCTTCCAACGTTTTGTGAACAGAAAAAAAATAGAATAAACGACCTTTTACATTTTATTTGTATAAATTCCCTTAGGCACGTTCCTTCAAGGTCTCTAATTGCCAAAAGGAACATTATTTTCGGAAACATTTCGTAATAATAAATAATTCAAATCAAAGAATCAACGCTAATGCGAAAGTTATTTCGGTTGAATTTTAATTCTCTTTTCCTTTCAGCCAACATAACTCTGAAATTGTCAGCAAAATGCCAACATCATCTGATGAATGTTCCATACTTTCTTCTCCCATCAAGCAGTAGACGTCTTCCCGTATTTTTTTTGTACTTGCGACGAATTTTTGTAATATAATTCGTGTTCGGAATAACTTATGAGAGTTATGCGACATTTTCGTTCGTCGCATCTGTTCGTTCACTCGGCTGCCAAGACTCCGGTAGTAAAAAGGTGATAAGTTAATGTGCATATTACTCTGAAATTGAAAATATTGAAATAAATTATAAATAAAATTATTAACAAAGGAAAAACTACATACAACAAACGTAGCTAGTGAAATAGTAAAAAGTAAATGAAACTCGAAATACATACGATGAAGTAATGTGGGAAGTGTAATAAAAGTTGGGAAAATAATCATCATAAAAAGGCTGACGAGTTCATTAGTTTTTTGCCATTAACCGTAACATAACACTCATTATTGTGTCGAAAGCGCCGTCGAAACGGGAAACAAAGCACAAATTATAATCTAGCATACATAACGAGACTTTTCGCAGCGTGTATCCGCAGTTCTCAGGACGATGAGAAAAATGCGATGCGGTGTAATATTTTCCGGTGCAGGAAAAAGGGCTTAATCTAGTAAACATGTTCAAATGCGAGGGCGTTCGTTTTTGTGTTCATTATGCTATTGCGCCTCGCACGACTACACGCAGGGAAAAGGTGATATACTAACGCTTAAAGTTATATATTTCGAGATATGCGAGTGCGCGAGGGGTTTGGTTTTCCTGCTGATGGTGCGTGGGCGGTTTGCGAGTAAATGCGAATTTAAAATTTACATACCACATGCAAAAATCCGGTGTACCAGCGTCCCCGCGCGCGCCAAATGTGTCGCCAATTGAAATTCTATTTATGTATTCCTGTGGCGCTGGTGCTACGCAGCAGGGGCACACGCAGGGAGAACTGGGGGAATTCGCTCTGGATGTCAGATAGATCGTTTTTTAAATCCGCTTTTGTTGAGACATACTGATATCGTTCTCTGGTTACCTTTATATCTACTATATCTTTTCCTGTATACACTCGGTTGCAAAAGTTCTTTTCTAATCGAAAATCTCTCTTTGAAATTATTTCTTTGATTGATATATGAATTCTAATTTATATGTGAGTACTAGTTTATATGTGAGTAGTAGTTTTCAGTAAATATCTCTTAGTCAAATAAATTATTAACTCTTTTAAATTTGAAAAAAAAACAGCCGGTAGTCCATTTTCGTAGCATGATAAACGAATTGGGTCCCACAGAGGTATAATTATGACGAAGAGAAAGAAGGACGTGAACTTAGAACTTGGCGGCACATTTAGAAATTGCTCAAAATTACCACGCCGCTCGCAACAACAAATACTAAATTATTCTGCCTGAAAAGTAGAAAACGTAGGATACTTTAACATTTCGCAGATAAAACTTCGAAATGTCATTAACAGTCAGCAGGAACAACACAGAAATCTGACATATTAATTCTTAAATCCTGCTTTGAGATGGAAAAATGTTCGACGCTGAAAAAGACACTCCACCGCTTGTGAACGCAGGTCAGAACGTGAAAATTTGATGCACGACGAAACAAACACTTGAAAGTCACAACGAAATTTCCCATGCAGTCTTTGAAGTGTGCACTCCGGTGAGTGTACGTCGTGTATGTGTCGCTCGCCCTGCTGCAAATGCGCCAGCAGCTGGATAAGAACGGCATCGCGAATGGCGGTGGCGCCCGTGAGTCGCGTCTGGTTTTTCCGCTGCTTCTGCACACGAACGCCAAAGAAATCGTGAGCTTTTTCGCATACTATGTGCATCAGTGCACCGGAGTCGAGATTCTAGGTGCAATATTCACGTTTACCCGGCTTGTTTTTGTCAGGAGAACGGCAACACACCGAGAGGCGCGTATTCAATTATTTAATAACGATATGATTCTAACGGGTCGGACAGGTTTGGGAAGTTTAAATATTCCACGTTGAAAAATAATATTCACAAAAGGAATTTTTGATAGAATAAATAAATACGATTTTGTTATTAAAGTGTTGTTTTGTGTACTGTAATGTTAGAGTTTATATATTCATAAATTGTTAGGGCAGAAGAGAATTTGAAGGAATTCTTTTACAAAATCATGCAGTCAACTTTAGGGGCTTTGTTACTGATTAATATTCATAAGGCTTAATACTTGACAGCCTCAGAGTCATGTAACAGTGTTAGGATGGAAAATATTGTTCTAAACTCATCTAAATACTTCTAAATAAAGAATCTAAATTCTAATTCAACTTTCAGAAGACTTATGGTTTTGAAGAATTGTTTTTCAGCTTTGCAACTTCTCAAATATGAATAATTCATGAAAAATATTTTGAAATCAGTCGATATATCTAAATGCAAACTCTATTTTAATTATGAAAGCACTAATAAAGTTAACAGTTACTAATATACACATCGCTCTATACTCTAAAACATACTCTGCATAATCTAAAAATGGTGTGCATTGATGGGACGCCCAAAAGAAGTGATAAATTGAATAATTTAAGTTGATCTATACCCTATTGGAATTGTTTCACTTGAGAAACACGTAGGTCGTAAGGCAGGATGGCAGACTGGCGTTGTTCCGTTACGTTACCGTTACGTGACGAAGCGGTTTACCCTCCATCTCATCAAAAAAATTCCGTACACTAGTGATAGAAGAAACAATGAAATTATTTTTCACTACGTGGAAAATCACAAAATGTGCCAGGATAATTTGTGGAGATTATAATCTCTGAGCGTAATTATTGCTGATGAGGTTTTTTCGGCGTCGCAATGAACGAGTTTAATCACAATCAAGTACCCTCGTAGTAGCCTGTGTGTTCGTATACAACAAGAACCGAAAAACTTTGGAATTATTAAAATCTTTAACGGCGCACCGAATTTTCCATTACGCAATTCGCATCCGGCTGGGCCGAAAACTCGGCGAAGCAGATTTCCGTTCCACTGAAAATTTGGGAGTGCACGAAGAATGGTAAATAAATTACAGCCATAATGTAGGGTATATTTAGGCGAATATTGTAATTTTCTGAAGTATTGCACTGCGGTAATTGTTAAAGAAAACTTCCGCAAACTATGGAAAAACAGTCCCAACATGTTGAGAAATAAGTACATATGCTTTTGACGTGTGAGAAAAGATGAAAACTTACAAAAGTATACGGAGGCAAATTTGACTTGACAAGGGGGAAAACTTGTTGAAGATTTTCAAGAAGAGTTCATAGTTTCGCATTTTTCTTACTATATTTACGTAGATTTTAAATCTATTTAAGCCCTCAAAGAGATAAAGTTTCCAGTACAAAGAAATCGATGAATTTAAAGAAAAATATTATTTCGACATGTATTAAATATTTAATATACATTATTATAAATTTAACAATTAATATTGAAGATTTTTGAATGGAAAATGTCTGAAAGAAAATCGATTTCAATATCCCAAAGTCAACAGACCCCTTTCCAGCATTTCAGCAAATAGGAGAAAGTATTTGAATCAAAATATACGAAATATATTCGCTCAGCCGCGTATTAAACCAGTTGGAATTTACGTACTCATTCAGACAATGCGTAAAACTTCAGAAACGTTACATTTCCCTTTCAATCTCCCTTCAGTACACTGTTAAAATGCAATAAACCCCGAAATATACTTGCCCCAGCTTAATAATGCTAATTATTTGGGCTTCAATAATTCTAGACTCGAGGGCTCGCGTATTAATAAAGCAACTTTTAAATTAAAAACGTAGAATTATTCAGATGTCCACGCCTGTCACGCATTTCATATAAATTCTCACATTTTACGAATATTAATCTGGTGATATAATTCTGACGACACAATTAGGTCAGAGTTTTATGATGAATCTTAACTTTCATTCGAATTCATGTCAAACAAATGTAAAAAATAATTCACACCAAGTCTCGTGCAATGTTAAAGTATATATAAAGAAACAGCTGTGTGGATATATGGTGTATATTTGCGTTTTTCTTTTATTTGCACAATACCGAAATGAGCAGTTTTCCCGACATAATGCGAATGTGTTACGTTAAAGCGTACGAGGAAAACGCAGTGGCATCGTCATCCCCCTTAGTTTATTCCGAAGTTCCCGAATTTTCCCTCGCATGTTCCCGGTCGTAGGGTAGAGCACCCGGTTGCTCACTTGTTGTGCGTTCATGGAAAATACTCGTACGTTTAGTAGCACGTACAGTCATGGGCGGCCCAGAAACGCTTTTTGTCGGCTTTCCCCCGTTTCGGCCGCTTCGTTTTATGTTCACGGTTTTGTTCACTATATCCTGCATAATGCACTCCTCCGCCGTCACAATGCCGGGCTACGGTATTGTGACGGCGGGTACGGGAGCGAGCCGCGGAAAAGCCGCGCCATCGACGTGAATGGCTTTCCTTTGCTACGTCGTGTTGCCTTTTACGATTTGCTGTTTTCCACCGCTGAGCAGATCCGCCTTAAAATGCGCGTATTGTTTATGGATCACAATGCGTTTACGCGTAGTGACTTGTCTTGGAAGATGTAAGAGTTCAGAGTGGAAAATGAAAAGCGGGAGAGAGCGACACAGACTGAGAGCGAGGTAGAAAAGAGAGTGCGAAAGAAATCAAGAGAGAGAGAGAGAGAGAGTATGAAAAGAGAGTATTCTTTATGTTGATGATTACGTTGCTTTGATGAGATCTTCAGCTCTCTAACCTCCAAAGTAGCTAATAGGCTTGTTTTTAGAGATGGTGTTGTTAAAAGTAATTTTAAGAACATGTTAAAATAAAATTGAGGTATATAAAGCTTGCTTTGCTTGGTTTCTAAAGTTTTTCAAGTACAAATGTTCTGGTGTACGAAAAAAGAAACAGTTTCCAGAGTTTGCAATGTTGCAGCTTAAACGCGATCTTCAGTCAGATATGCTATGAAATACATAATGGAGTTTTATAAATATCTTTACAGAATTTTTAAGGTTGGTTTAAAATTGTTGTGGTACAACTAGCCGCATTTTTATTGTAATTTACTGTGTAACTACATACATAATAGTTTTTTTTTCTAGATGACGCTATTAAGTTTTGTTTGTTCCTTTACCGATCGGTTACTTTCGTAATTAGCGGTATTTAATCATTTTTCAATGTAATTACTCATATTTCGGGAATCGAATAAGGGACACGTTTGCACTTTGCTGCATAATTTTTACACATAATATTTTATATATATGGCTTTTAGGTGTTTTCAAGTTCAAGTTGAGATATGCGTAGTTCTTCGTTTAACAGATTATTAAAATTTTATAACTAAAAGTTAACAGTATGTTAACTTCAAAATTACCTAGTGGACTTTTATTAGCCTTAATATCAGAGTTATTTTAAGGAGGTACTAAAATTAACAGTTCTGCTACACACAACTCGTATTTTTAGTGTTTCTTTTTATGGCTAAAATTGAATGTATCTAATTATTCAATGATAATTTTTTCATTGCAGTGGGTTAAATTTGGTTTTATATCAAAAAATAAGTTACGGCACTTAAAGTTGTGTAGTTTTCATTATATATAATAAAGGGTGTACGCAGACTGTCCAACACTGCTTTCACTGAAAAAAATTGTACGTGTCGTATTTACAAAGTATCTGAACTATTTAGCTAATCTTTTTTCAGACTGCGGGGCAATTGCATATTTGGTATTTTCTCTTGCTGTTCTTCATTTTAGCAGATCATACTAGCCTTAATAGAATTTTAGGCACGTTAAAAGTATATAATAAAATCCAATAACAGCCCCTCTTCGTAATTTTAGAATTCCACTTCATCCATTTGCAAATATCCCCATTAACAAACGTAATTTCTACACATAACATGACTTTGAGACATGTAAATATAACCTTTTATATGCAAACAATGATTGTAAAACTTTAAACATAATCAAAAACTAACCTGGCACCCACAAATTCAACAACCACTTCGGGGTGCAAAGTTTGCAACCACGGCTGAATAGAATCAAATCAAACCGGGCTTGTTTTGTCATATTGGTAAACCACACGCGTTGGGGTTTTCGGCGCGCAAGTTCGTAACAAGTTCCCGCCACTAAACCCCTCTTCGAAGCGAGCATAACAAACTGTAAACAATAACAAATAACACAAATCAATTTGCGCATGGCGGCTACTGCTACTAATAACAATCATATCGACCGCAAACTTTCGATCCGCACACCTTGCAATCCCTAAAGTATTCCGACCTGCCTGATGGTAAATCATCTATCATTGCGAATCCGCTCTTCGACGGATCCATTGAATTACAATTATTCATGAAGCGTGTAACCAAGTGTAACTATCACTTTCGATCACAATTTGCTAGCGTTTCACGCCAACCCTCCCCCACATCGACGATGTGCGATTCAAAGGCGTTGAATTACATCGCGGGGGTTTTGCGGTTCATTAATCAAACCTGCTGCGCAACGCATAAGTCACGTTCACGCGAATGTGTACATGCAAGGTGCGTTTTGCGCTGAATTGGCGAAGAATTCAAGTGGTGCCAGTGACTTCGCATTTCAAGTATTCAGAGCTTGGTAAACATTTCGTGCCCGGCTTTTCTCAGCCTTGTGACGATGCAAATGCTCATGTCGTTGATAGGCTATGATCTTCTGAAATTGTTGCCAGGATTTAACGTGGCTTTTTGGTATTTATCAGCCCTATATATCTAAGATTTTATGTAGCTTTATGAAATTTTGGGTGGCTTAAGAGAATATTACATGAACATCAATTTGTTGGCGGGCTAAAATTGGAGTAGTGTTTCAAAATTCTGGTTTCATGGATTTTAATCAGAGTTTGTCAATTATTATTGCATTTTCATGGAATTTCGTTGAGTTGATGTAAAACTGGCTCGTTATTTTCTGTTTCCCAGTGAGGATTTATTTTTGTGAATTCTAAATAAAGTAATCAGTGATGTAGGTAAATAATTTTGAAATTGATTGCACACTAAATGTAAGCGTCTCCAAAGTAAGTGTTATATACTTGATAGGATTTATTTTTATTGATTATGACACTGACAATTGCAAAATAACCGTTTTGAAGTAAACGTGCGCTAAATTCATGAAGCGGGCGTGAAAAACCTTTGGGACCGCAGAAGCGACTAAGGAAACGAATTAACAGACGTTCTTAAGAGTGCGTCAAAATAAAAATGAATATTTCACCTCACGGCATCACCAGATATTTGTATCAGGGAGTAGACTTTCGTATTTGATGATGCCGTGCTGCGAAATGTGTATCCGCAAATCATAATAAATCCTATAAAACATCATATACAACTGCGCCTTGTCATTGTTAGTGTTAAGTCAAGAACACTAGCTTATTAGAATGAGAAGAAAAGATAGTCTAATTGTAAGCATCACTGGCAAGGTCATATTAGGCAAGGTCACGTCAACAAATTCTTGTACCTTTCACTAGAAGTTTACTGTTGATTATTTTAAAGCAACATAATGGATATTCCATAAATTAGAAAAAATAATTTATTAAAAGAATTGAAGTTGATACTGGTATCAAGGCTCCATGCCACGGACTCATTAGTTAAACACTTTCAATCACAGAACACTGATGGATATGATGTATTGCAGGAATTATTATTACGAATAATCATTTCATCTTGTGGCATCATCAGATACTGGTATCAGATACTAGTAAAGAAAATGCCTTCCTTCCTCTATAGTTAAACAATCGTAATGACTAAACACTTAAGGATATGATGTGATATAGGATTTATTATGACATATGCTTATTTCGCCTCGCGGTAACTGTTTCTCACAACCCCTTGTAAAAGATAGTTTGAACTAACACTTGGCACTGGATAATATTAAATATTATTAAAACAAAATTATACCTATTATGGATATTCCATAAATTAGGAAAATTAATTTGGTATTAAAATTTTACGTTCGCTCATTATATTTAACGTTAAATAGTATAATTTCCATTTAAGCTTAATTATGTGAATATTAATGAATACTAGCTAATACTATATGAAAGAATAAAACTTTAAATTAGAAATAAAATTTTATACTGATTTTGATAATTAAAAACCCTCATTTAAGCGGATACTACCTAAATCATAAAAATCAGAATAAAAACTCGAAATAGACATGAAATATGCTCCATTACTACAAAATGTTTATTATCGAGATTGCGTTTATATTGATGCTTTTAGATTTATTGTAAACTTCGACACACATGCGCGAATAAACACTATTTGTATGTGTTTAATCACCGAATCGAATTCACACGCTCGGCTTTGATCTTCTTTATTAGATTCCACGCATCCTCTTCTTCCTCATTTGCTAGCGCTTTATAGATTGGCCCACATTCGTAAATTTCCCACTTCACAGCGAATCTGCTTTTCTTATCGCGCAAAAACCGCCGTCGTCGTTGCTGCGGCAGAGCAAAATAATGCTGACGCAAGCGCGGGCGGTAAGAGAAGCGCAAACGGACACGACGCACAACAGGAAATAATGATAAATAGTTTTATTGCTTCCTCGTGGCGCGCCGTATTCCCATACGCGAGCAGAGAGGAAGAAGTAAACCTCATTCTCAGGATCTTCTCCTTTTGTGTTTCTGTGTTTATCCTCTGCGGCGATGGATGGGGGTGGCAGACGATGGCGGTGTAGGTGCGCACACGTCCGGGTGTTCCAGTTAGTGGTTAGCGCCTACGGCGGTTCGCGACAAAACGAGCAGAGATGAAATATGGCTCCTTGGGCACGCCAAACGTTTTCTTGAACCACACACACATGCACTTCATCGCTAAAGCTGAAGCGCTCTCCATTTGTTTGATTCGGGTCGCGGAAAATATGACGGAAAATTTCATAGCTGTGTTTTTTCTTATCTGGTATTTTATTATACTGTTTTTGTGAAATTTTATCGGAGGAGGGATAAAGTCAGAACATTCAATCGGAAATGATGGTATAATTAAGAACCTTAATATTTAATCATTAATTTGTGGCATTGCTCTTATTAAATAGCAATTTGGCTGAATTTCACTGTATACTTTCATTCCAAATGTAATGCTCTTTAACGGTGATGGTGAACCTATGACTCTGGTGTCATTTACTGACCCACGCGCTTTTTACTGAATTGAAAGTAGCAGATGGGTTACCTCTCAACAATAAGTTGAAATACAATTAAAAATCGAGTCATAGACTCGGAACAGAATATTTCCTCTCAAATAAATAACGACCGAAATTTTGAAAATATGTACTCAATTGCTTCGGATGAAAGTAAATGCAATTACAATTAGCACTTTTTGCTTGTTATCAGGCGGGAACAGATATTGCTTCAAAGAAGGTTCGCCATTATTACTCTATAAATTAATCCATAAAAAATTGTACAATCATAGAAAATGGAATAAACTCGGAATTATATGAATGTTACTACCTGTAGTAATATACTCTAGCAAGTTTTGTTAGAGAAAGATGATGAAGAAATTGAGAAATAATTCTGAAAGGTTGCGCCTGGCGTACACTGTGATTACTCCGGTTCATGGTTCCATTCGATGTAATTCATCAGAATATTCGTGTCCTTGTAAGTGAAAACTTAAAATTATCGTTTAATTAAAAATAGTTGCATACTTTATGAGGATGCAAGTTCGAATTTTCCGAAAAATTACTTGTGGAACATTGTCAATTATTATCATATTTTATTCTTATAAATCAGGCACCATTCAATACAGAGTGAAATTTGCTACTAACACCTGGAACACTTTTTGATTTAGTTACTTGGAAGCGATTATAACTGTTGAAATTTTAATCTAATAACGGCGACATTTTCGCAGCAAGAAAAAATGATTTGAAGATACAAAGAATAAATAAAATATATTTATATTTACAATATTTCCATGTACATAAATCTTACACCAATGGATTCAAAAGTAAATTTGTTGCAATCTTCATGGATTTTCCGATTAATTACTTCAAAGCGATTTTATTAACTAGTTAGTGTATTTTATAGTTTTTAATAATTTGTTATGATTTTTATAGTATTATTAATGTGGATATATTGTAAGTTGGTATTGAAAAGCGAATATGTAATGCCAATAAAGGTTGAATATTATTATTTACTTAAGAGCGATTTTATTAATGTCTAAAATTAAGTCTAATAATGTTGACAACGTCGATCTCCGAAAACTAACTCGATCTAAATAATCCACTTTTTCTCATATTTCCCCTCGCCACATGAGTGTGAATCATGCACCCAACGATTCGAAGTGGAATTTGCTTCTGATTGGATCCAGGACAGGTTTTAGTTTATTTTCGTAGAAGCTATCTTATAACCAATAAAACTTAAGTATAATAATGTGGATATTTCCGCTGTCAGAAAAAATACATACAAAATACAAAAATACATAAAATAGCAAGTGTTAAATATTTTCTTTGTTAATGAAATTTCTCCTCTTAATTCATAGCGACCTTCTGAAAGTACCCACAAGGTACCCACCATCAATTTTTTCATTACATTTTAGCCGGCTTGTTAAAATATGGTTTATAAAAATATAATGGATAATCACAAACTATTCAATTCAAAATTTACCTTTGCTATCAACCTCGGAATTATTCTATTGTTGCATTAATAGAATAATTTCAGAATAGTCAGATTACAAACGGAGAAACGAACCCGTACAATTACAACACAAAGCAATTACGCAATTATATTATTTGCTATCCAGTGCGGTCGTATTATTGCAATTAAATTAAATATCCTTAGGACTAATGCAATCATTTTAATATACAGTATTACCTAGAAAGGATCTCTGATAGTAGCAGGTTAGGTGAGGTTAGCTGGCATTACAATTATGAAATGAGGGACAAAATAGAGGTCAGGAAAGAGCACGTCAACAAGAAGGAATCTCGACGATGTTGGCAATTCGTGGCTGAATATTGCAGTCGAATCGATAACTAATATACGGCGTGATGGGTGGATGTGGGTGTTTCTGTCGTCGCGCGCTTGGCACAGCAGGTCGCCTGCGGGCCTCGACAGGGGCGACCAGGGCGCGTCCTATCGGGTTTTACTAATTACCTTTGTTATTTAATCTGCGGCTGAGTGCGGCGCTCATAGTATGGCTCAATTCTAGGTTAAATTTGGGGTTAACCTAATCCCTGTGCAGTGTTAAACTTAATACATTACTTCATTACATGTATTCAGATAGTATGATGTTAAATGTTATACAATTAATCGATATTTGAAGATGGCTATTACATATGTAAATTTTAGGTTACATTGCAGGGGACAGCCTCTGCGCGTGCAATGTTACACATTGTTTAGAAATATTACGTATTACATGTCGTTTATGTTTCGTTATTTTAACTTAATAATAAATTGTCGATTAGTTCGTTAATCGAAACATACGAACGGCTAGAGTATGGTAGGTGAAGTTTGTTTATGGTTGTTCTTTAAAGTTCGGTTTAACGAGGTTAATTCATGTTTAAAATTTAGTTCGTAACTCGAAACACTCGTGGTAAGTTATGCTATGACAGTTTATAAGGCAGGTTATGTTTAGTCATTTTAATTTAGAAATGAGGATAATTCAATTAATAATTTTGTTTTCAAACCGAGACATTTGTTTATTGTGGTTAAGTTATGTTAGGTGAAGTTAGGTGAAGTTCGTTTGGTGGGAATAAATAATTCTGCTCGCAAACCTAAATATTCGAATATCAAGTTTAGGTTATGATACGCTAACGACGGGCATTTATCAAGTATCCGAAATCGCTTTGAATGAACATTTTTATTACGTACATACATAAATAATATTTCTTGAAACGGGAAAATTGCATTACCGGAAATTATTACAATAAATGCATTGCACGTATATCGATTTTCATTCAAATCGGTGTCGTACATTTAGGCCCCTTGTAATATAGATTAAGTTAGGTTATTATCAATTAGATTTGTTGGTTTTCCGTTTATCCGAACATAGGAATAAACGTCGGCGGTTATTAGATAAGCCAATGTAAAGAGTATATTATATTTCTGCTATTATATTTTTAAAATTTTGTAGAATTTTTGGAAGTACTTACTAAATAAATGGAAGTTGAAAATCGTAAAATATAATAATAATATACATAATTTTACTTCAATACACTCGGCTTTTTTAAGAAAAATAATAATGCATTTGGTCCGGAGACCTGGCCATCGACCTAACTGGTCCTTCAGCCTGGAATACATTTTTATATTTTATTGTTTATTT
>JAODAC010030696.1:0-14908 GCA_027575185.1 Mimaenictus wilsoni
GCCAATCCTAGTTATATTGGCAATATCACCCCCAGTTAATGTCCCATTCCCTGTTTAAATTCCTGTCCTAATCCCAGTCCAAGTCTCAATTTTAGGCCCATTTATTGACCCAGTGCCAAACCCAGTCTCGATCCTAATCTTACTCCAAGTCTCATCAGTCAAAATGATAGTCCCTATCAGAATACCAATCCTGGTCACAATTCCCAATCCCAGTCCTATTTACGACCAATACCCCAGGAATAATAATTATTCCAATATTAATGTCAAGCACACTTTCAATTTCACTTCAAATCTTAGACTATTGACAATACCAGTCTCAATCCGTGTCCGAGGTCCCTGGGGTCCGACCCTAGTCTCAATTCCTGTTCCACTTCCAATCCGATTCAATGCCATTTCCAGACCAAATCTCTGTCTCATTGTCAATCCCAATCCTAGTCCAAATTCCAGTTAAAAGCATGCTGCTAATCATAGTCCCAATATGTCTCAATCGCAATTACAATCCAAGGCCCAATCTTTAACCCCAATTCCAATCCAACTCAAACCCATTCGCAATTTTGGTCTATACTCATTCTCATTCCTAAACTCAATCCCTGCCCAGTCCCAGTCATCTCAATTCCAATTTCAATCCCAGTCTTAATTGGATCATCAATTCCAAAACAGTTCCAGTCGTCTCAAACTCAATCTCAGTCCCAATCTTGGTTACAATTTCAATGCCTTTCTCAATTCTAGTCCTAGTCGTTATAGAAGTCTTCTTCACCTAGGGCGAGACTAGCAACCTACCCAAAAGGGAATTAATATGCTCATAGTTACCCAGAAGTAATTCTGGAAGAATGACAATCCACAGGCTTATGCCCGGTCAGCGACAGATGGGTGAACGAAAGAAGAAGAAAGAAAAAAGAAGAAGAAATTTCAACAATTTGAGGAATTTGTTTGGATTTAGTGAAATTTGTAGAAATATTCTTAAATGTGCATATTAATAGATTTTAGGAATATAAATATCTCATTAAAACGAACTATTTTTATTGGTAGAAAGTTATAAACATAAGCAAACGATGGACTTGGAATATTAAGAATGATCGAATTATAATATTAAGAAACATATAAATGTATACATATTAATGTGAATACTTTCGGTTTAAGAAATATTTTACATTAAGATGCGGTTCGGGTGAATTGTACATGTTTGAATTTTTAGGTTGGTAACACTTATGCACTACCTTTATTTCCCTGACTCCTATATACTTTGGTCACTTGCCAATTGTTTGAATACCATATATCCAGGGTTATAGGTACTCTCCCTAATTTTATCGTATCACTCATGTTCTTCTACCTCTCCTTGACTCCTGCAAACATTTATCTCCAGTAATCCTACGTAGTGGATACGGTCAACTACTTCTCCTGAGAAGCCTAGAGCCTCATCTGATTCCTTCTTCACTTTCAACCATACACACCCAGATTTCCTTGGACATCATCCCCAAACATTCTTAACCAGTCTATCATCACGTTCTATCATGATTCTATGCAGACATTCGTCATACCTCGCATACATTTATTTAGTATAACTTTATGTAACATAATGAAAACAATTTAAAATTATTCTAAAAAAGTAAGTCATAAAGTTTATCATTATAAATCCATTTTCAATGTTTTTTTTTTTCTTTAATGGAATGATTTATAGTACATTAACATCAACATACATAATGCTATTCTTCCGGCATACAATCTCACCTCGAACTGGTCTAAAACAATAGATGCTGATTGCAACTATCTCTAGCCATTCATTCGTCGAAAATAGGTCGCAAATAATCATAGCTCGACTCCTATATACTTTGGTCGCTTGCCAATTGTTTGAATACCATATATCCAGGGTTATAGGTACTCTCCCTAATTTTATCGTATCACTCATGTTCTTCTACCTCTCCTTGACTCCTGCAAACATTGTCCAGTAATCCTACGTAGTGGATACGGTCAACTACTTCTCCTGAGAAGCCTAGAGCCTCATTTGATTCCTTCTTCACTTTCAACCATACACATCTAGATTTCCTTGGACACCATCCCCAAACATTCTTAACCAGTCTATCATCACATTCTCTCATCATTCTATGCAGACATTCGTCATACCTCGCACACATTTATTTAGTATAACTTTATGTAACATAATGAAAACAATTTAAAGTTATTCTAAAAAAGTAAATCATAAAGTTTATCATTATAGATCCATTTTCAATGTTTTCTTTAATGGAATGATTTATAGTACATTAACATCAACATACATAATGCTATTCTTCCGGCATACAATCTCACCTCGAACTGGTCTAAAACAATAGATGCTGATTGCAACTATCTCTAGCCATTCATTCGTCGAAAATAGGTCGCGAATAAACATAGCTCGTTTTTAATCAGAAGCTCACACTATTGCCATGCCACTACCTACATTGTGGAAGTATATTTATTGTTTGCCGAGGAGCTAAAACGACGCAAATCAAAACTAGAAGTGTTTCGAAAGCAGAGAAAGATTGTTGAAATACTACAAATTAATACACTTCAAACAATGCAGAATTACAAAATATAAAGTAGTCGAATATAAATATATATATATATTCGATGAGAGTTGTTTGTGAGATTACAAGATTGGTTGAATTATAAACGAATTAAAATGATCAGAATAATGGTAATAAAAGAAAAGGTAATAAATCACATTTTTATTAGCTAGGTGATTTATCAAGTGTAAGAAAGCAGCGATCATGATGTAACAGTTAATGAGCAAACGGTAACAAAACACGGCGAATGCAACGGTAATGTCGACGTTGGAAAGAATACCTATTTTAATGTTGTCTGCCTACCTACCTACACGTACATCCGAGGTGGCTGGAGGTTGCTGCTTACAAACATGACATGTGACAATCCGTTCAACTGTACATGCAAGGTATTCCGAGATGTGCTGTTGAGGTGTAACATGTAAAACAATGCAAAACTGTGTCAGGTTCCAAGTGCAACATCGGAATGGTTAAGTGTAAACGAACTTAGATAAATCTAGATCAATTCAAATCACGTCGACGTAGATTATCTAAACATGAATCAATGAATAGTTTAAAGTAGTTTAGGTAAGGTTAGGTTCATGACCAAGTGGAAAATAAAGGGAATAGGTTATAGGAAAGGGGCCTTCGTGGGCTCGTCATGCTTAGGACTGGGATTGGAATTTAGACGGGGACTAGACTTATGACCGGGTTGAGATTTACCCAGACGAATTGAACTAGGACTAGAATTGAGAAAGGCATTGGAATTATAACCAAGATTGGGACTGAGATTGAGTTTGAGACGACTGGAACTGTTTTGGAATTGATGATCCAATTAAGACTGGGATTGAAATTGGAATTGAGATGACTGAAACTGGGCAGGGGTTGAGTTTGGGAATGAGAATGAGTATGAGACCAAAATTGCGAATGGGTTTGAGTCGGAATGGAATTGGGGTTAAAGATTGGATTGTAATTGCGATTGAGACATATTGGGACTATGATTAGAAGCGTGCTTTTAACTGGAATTTGGACTAGGATTGGGATTGACAATGAGACAGGGATTTGGCCTGGAATTGGCATTGAATCGGATTGGAAGTGGAACAGGAATTGAGACTAGGGTCGGACCCCAGGGAACTCGGACACGGATTGAGACTGGTATTGTCAATAGACTAAGATTTGAAGTGAAATTGAAAGTGTGCTTGACATTAATATTGGAATAATTATTATATCTGGGGTATGGGTCGTAAATAGGACTGAGATTGGGAATTGTGACCAGGATTGGGATTCTGATAGGAACTATCATTTTGACTGATGAGACTTGGAGTAAGATTAGGATCGAGACTGGGTTTGGCACTGGGTCAATAAATGGGACTAAAATTGAGACTTGGGCTGGGATTAGGACAGGAATTTAAACAGGGAATGGGACATTAACTGGGGGTGATATTGCCAATATAACTAGGATTGGCAGTGAAGTTGGGATTGAAGTTTGTACAAATAATAGAACTATAACTGGAATAACTATTAGAACTGGAATAGGCCATAGTAATCGGACTGGGATTTAGGATTAAAACTAGGTTTGAGACGGATTGAACCTGGGACAAGGATTAGCACTGCAATTGAGACTGCAATTGTGGTTCATCCTGGGATTGCAAATTGACCCGGATTTAGGACTCACATTGGTACTGGGATTAGCTTACGATAGACAGCCCCTACCGTAATCCCAAAAATGGGACTGGAGTTGGGACTGAAACTAGTATTAGGATTGGGATTGAAATTAGGAGTGTCTTTTGGACTGATATTTGTGTGTGTATGTGTGTGTGTTTAAGTGTGATTGTGATACTAGGATTGTGGCAGAGATTTCCACTGGGTCAAGAATTTCGACTAGGATTGAGACTGGTAATCGATTTGGGCTAGGGATTGGAACAGGGATTGGGATAGATTTCGGGCAGGGTTTGAGACTGGTCTTGGCAAAAGGACTAGAATTGGAATTTAAATTGGACATTTGAACTAGTATTGGTACAACTATTAGAACTGAGATAGAGATATAGATAGGAATTGACTGGCGTTGGAATTTAGATCAAGATTGGGACTGGGATTGAGACTGAAATTGAAGCTGGTCCTGGGATTGAGACTAGATCAGGAAATGTGCCAAAATATTGTATTCGAATTGGGATTGGGTAAAAAAATGGGACTAGGGCAGGGATTCGGACTGGAATTGTAGCAGGCATAAGACTGGTAATGGCAATATCACTAGGATTAGACTTGAAATTGAGAGTGAAATTGGTACTAGTATCGGAACAACTATTAAAACTGGGATAGGGTATAAGAATAGAGCTACTGTTTAGATTAGGACTGGGTCCAGGATTGAGACGGATTGGAACTGGGGAAAATATTTGGACTGGAATTGAGAATAGTAATGGAACTAGGATTGGAACTTGCCCTGGGATTGCGATATGGATTGGCTCAGGAATTGGGACTAGGATAGGGTCTGTGACAGGCAACGAGACTGCAATTGGGATTGCGACTAGGATTGGAATTGGACTTGGACTATTGAGATTTGGACTAGGACCAGGAATCTGTCAGGTACTGGATCAAGAATTTAGACTTGCACTGAGATTAGAACAGAGCTTGGAACGAAAATTGAGACCAGAATTGGGACGGAGATTGGGACTAGTATTAACAATAGCTATAGGAATAGGAGTGAAAATGGAGGTAGGACTGGACAGTTAAGTCTGCCATATGTGGAAAGAGCAATATATGGAAAATTTCCTGGTCCGTTGGTTTACGTGATTTTCTTAATTACGGAACCTGCCTTGTACGAGAATATAATAAAATATGTGTATATTACAGAATGTTTTATGTGCCCGCAATAGAATATATTTGAGCTGGGATAATTAAATTAGAATATATTGGAATTACTTAACTTACATTAAAAATGTACGTTTTTGGACATAATAATCCGTTTCCAGAACAGCATATAATTCAGCCATACTAAAAGTAGGTAATTGCTTTCCACAAACGTGTTTTAATGCATGTTCATGCGAGTTTATTCCGTTAACCCAAGTAATATCTACATTAAAAGACTGCAATTTATAAATTGTGAGAACGAATGGCACTTATTGTCAGTCACCGTTTTCTTCCTATACTAGTTTAATATTATACTCATATAAAGACACCATTTTTAAAAACCTGTTGAATACAAATTTCGCAAAAGGTATAAAACATGCGAATAATCAAGAATAGCAAAAATGGCAGAGCCATCTGTCATTTAATCACAAACTGGGATAAATTCAAGCAATTACTACTGTGAATTAGAATATTTTACGCTATTGTCGTCATAAACCACCTGCCTTCCTTGGTTTATGTCGACGTTTCACTTTTTACGCCGCATTTAGCCAGACAATTATACAACATGTGCTTTTTGAACGCAAACGCGCATGACTTTGAAAGCGTATGCAACCAGATGTTATCCGACGTCATGAACAGCGTGTTGAACATCTTGCGTACTTGTGCACTTACGCATTTTACGCATGAATTGGCGTCATTTGTCTTCGCAGCAGATGATCTTTGCATGTACTCGTATGAACTGAATGTTAAAGAAGTTTACTCTCGTCTATATATGAATATCAACTGTTCTTCTTGTTCAACAAACATGTGTTAATGATGGTTTACTATTATAGCAAACAAAATATTATAAACAAATATTATTTGACGACTAAATCAATTTCGTTCATATTTGTGTCCAAAAAACATGAATTGACGAAAAGCAAATTCGTCAATTCATGTTTTTTTTAAATAAAATTTTATAAAAGTTTAGAAAAAGAGTGTGTACTATAAGAGAAAATTTGGGATTAAATAGTAACGATCGAATAGAAAAAGTATAAACTCGCATGGAATGTTGATTTCTCACTAGTATGACTTGTTGCACTCGCCTTCGGCTCGTGCTGCAATTTGTCTTACTTGTGAGGAATGAGTAGGATTTCCTCTTCGTTTTACAATGTACTATTTATTTTATATTTGTAATGCTAAAATGCTGTAATATCAAGATATTCGACGGATTTTTATTCAATATTTGATTAATGTAATCTTTAGATTATTACAAGGCCGACTAATATTGTCTTCAGGGAGCTGGCCGCGTCCAGTGGGATATCATATCAGACCCTCCAGAGACGTGCATGTACTACTGACTGGGATTCACCTCGTGCTTCTGAGACGAAACATATCCATTCAGTCTAAAGTTACATTTTCATTGTCAATTATTTCGAAATTCTAGACTAAAAACGGCACCACATATTTATTTTAAACTTTTTATGCGAAATGGGCGTTAATCGAGTTATAGAATTGATATTTTTCATCATTTTATACTCCGTGAATTATACACAGACTTTATTTGTTAAGGGGGAAACCGAGGGCAAGAATAATGTGATCTGGTTGTTGAGTTGGTTGCCTACATATCTGAATTTTTCCCTGCGTTTTTATTTGTATTTTGACAGCGTTTGCAGCGCCACTACATTTAAATCAAGCTCAGCAACCTTTAAAGGTCCGGTCTATTTTTCTTAGAAGAGTTGTCGAGTGTACTTGTGTTTTTCTCTTGTTATTGTTTGTTCATTGTACCTATGCAATGCAGACTTTGTGCTGTTTTACATCGTATATTTTGAACTTTGACGTCTGAGGAGAGCTTTGAGTAAAACTTGTGTTACGCTGTAATCGCGGTTTTTTGAAACATTATTTTATTTCCGCGTTGATAGCGCGGGACCAGACTCAACTGGATCTTCTGCTAAGTTCCTTGAGTTATCGCGATACAAGTTTTGCTCAAAGCTCACGTCAGACGTCAAAGTTCAAAAGACACGAAGTACAAAGCACAACAACTATATTCAAATGGCACAATGAACACACAAATACAAAAGTATAAGACAAGTTAGCACGACAACTCACCAGAGGAGAAATAGACCGAATCGGGTGCGAACCACGCTTTTATGGTGACGCAGCGCCCCCTCCCCATTGCTACTGAACGCATCCCCAACGTCTTAAGCATAGTGGCGCAGCAAGCAACTCCTATCTTAGGCAATCAACTCAACAACTTGTAACGCGAGAACTCAAGGAACTTAGCAAAGATCCAGTTAAGTCTGGTCCCAGGCAATCAACGGAAAATAAATTAATGTTTATAAAAACCGCGACAACCGCGAACCACTGGTACTCGAACGAAAAAAGGGATGAACCTTGGCATTGGAATCCACAGGCGAAATTGGAACGAATCCATCGCCGTTGGTCAAGCTCTCTTAAAAGCGCTACAAAGGTAAATGCAACTATGCCATGACATATTGTGAAGCGGCACTAAAAGCTTAAAAAGTGAGGCAATTTGCCTATAAATAGTTTTACTCGTTATACCAGGTCTTTATTCGAAAATCTCATCTAATACAAATGAACAGCAGAGTTTATTTAAATTTGTCTCGTTTTGAGAAGGTGGCGTTATGTGAGTATTACACTATATACTTTTTCCTATGTATTCATCGAAGGCCGGTTTGACGAATGACGAAATTGCAGGTGGAAACAAGCGTTTTGAAGTAAGCGTGCGAAAAAATCATCAAGCGAGCGTCAAAATCGTTTGGAGCACGTTTTCTCGAACTAGAAGCTACTAATGCTACGCATTAACGCATTAACACACATACTTTTCTTTATTGTCAACATGGCCTCCATTGGCCGTAAGAGTGCGTCAAAATCATTAGGAGTTGGGATCGTGATCGGGAACAACTAACGAAATGTTCCAGCACACTTTATCTAAACCATACGAAAAGTTATACTCGAGTGTAAACGGCTATTGGTGCACTTGCAGACAGCAACAGCTCTAACAACCCGTGCCCAAAAACGCCGTTTCCACTCTTGTATCGTTATATACAATTATAATAGTGTTTCAAATTTCAATGTTTTTCGTTATTGAAAAATATGCAAAACGGCAATAATAATTTAAAATACATGAACAACATTTGAGGAATTCCTAAATAACACCAAATAATTATCACATGCGTCATAATGATAATGAAAGCAATTGATTTAATCATCTTCACCTTTTACTCATCACCAACTCACACAGTTACTGTGACTGTTTCTGTTGCCATATTTAGTTTATACAAAGCAATTACTAATGAAAACGAATTTCTCCTATGTAAAACTAAAATGTGTTTATAAACTGCAAATTAGTAAACTTTACTCACAGTTTACTTCATCAACGCTTGAAAGGCACTAAACATCATCAGAAGTCAGTTCCAAACACTTGCAACAACCGGAATCGTACAAGTACAATCAGCGAACCTATATTTCGGGCCACACAACTTTTGCATTCGAACTTTGGCAGCTGCTGCGCTCACATGGTGCTCCTACACATCGCGTAGTTTCCATTTGTTTACACAAGTTTTTCCACGCGCACACACCACAGTGTGTGGCGCAATGTGCTACCGTCGCTGTGTGTTTGGCGAAGTGTAATTATAGCACATCGCCGGTTTAATTTAGTTTCGTACGACTGCTTCGGAGGAGATCTCCCGCATCGCGTCGTCGCGCAAACAAGTACACCGGGATCGGGATAGCTAGTCATCTGGACGTGTGAGGATCGTGTAGTAACTCGCCAGCATTCGGGGTGTACATACTCAAGCCTCGAAAGCATATCAAACGATTCTAACAACTATAGAAGTTAAAAGCTTTAACGATAGTTAAAGTCAGCCACAGTCATTTGGAAGAGGAATACGTGAATGTTGGAAAAAGTCATCGGTTCGCAACTTTTACTGACGCATTATTACTGATGATTGTTTCACCTTGAAAATCGTGCTGCCGTCGGTAAATAAACATTAAAATTGCCGTGTAACCAGCCAGGTACAGGTTTGTACTTTGAGCATAGTTTATTATATAAAATTGTCGTGCATCATTTCACATAAAAATAAACTTATAATTAGTGCCACGATATATAAACTTATATATTCTAAACCTTAAAAACTTCAAAATAAAGTGAAAAATGTTCTTCAAAATTTTTAAAATAAATTTGTAAGTTTGATTTTTTTTAATTTTGGAAATAAAAAAGTGAAAAAAGTTTTTATAATTACAAACTGATTTAGTACTTTTAAAAAGTGTGAACAAGTTTGAAAAATACTTTGAAAATGTTGAAGTATTTGAAAAAGTTTGAAAATATATGAAAATTCGGAATATAAAAAAGTAATAAAAACTTATGAAGTGTCAAAATGAATTTGCGGTTCTGCAAATAAAGTTTGACGAAGTTTGAAAATAATTTGAAACTTTTGAATTTCATTTGAACATCTTTGAAATTGTTTCTAAATATTTGAAAATGTTTGGAAAATCTTTGAAAATGTTTTAGAATCATTAGAAAGTTAGACAATTTTTAAGGATTTAGAGGTTTTAAAATATTTCAAAAAGTTTGATTTCTTTAAATTTTGGAATTAAAAAAGTGAGAAAATAATTACAAAGAATTTGTACTTTTGAAAAAATTGAAAATGTTTGAAAATGTTGAAATATGTTAACATGTTTGCAAAAATTAAAAAGTGTTAAAACTTCTTATATTTTTAAAATGTATTAATAATTTTAAAATGAAATTTTGATAAAGGTTGAGAAAAAATTGAACATTTTGAGACTTGCAATTAAATGAAAAACTTGGCAAATATATAAAAATATTTGAAAAATCTTTAAACATATTTGAACAATCTTTGAAAATGTTTTAAAATGTTTCGAAAAAAGTTTGAATTTTTTTAAAGGAATTTGTAGGTTTTAATAAATTTGAAAATGTTTGATTTTTCTAAGATTTAAGATTTTTTGATTGTTTTAACAATTTTAAAAAGAATTTGTACCTTTAAAAAGTGTGGAAAGGTTTGAAATTATTTGAAAATTATGAAATATTTTATAACGTTTGAAAATATTTGAAAATTCTGAAAATAAAAAATTAATCAAAGTTTTTAAAATGTTAAAAGCTACAAATTAATTTAGAAAATGAGAAAATTTTTGAAAGAAAACGACATTTTTGAAACTTTTAAATTTTTGGGAACATTGAAAAATCCGTGAATATGTTTAGAAAATATTTGAAAATGTTAAAAACTCTTTGAATATGTTTTAAAGTCATTGAAAAACTTTGAAAATCTTAGAAAAAAGTTTAAGAAGTAAACATCGGAAAAAGCTTTAAAAAACTTTACAAAAATGAAAAAGTTTTGTAATAAAATACCAAGCCCGCAATGGCGTGTAAGCGTCCCGAATATAAACACGAGTATTTTCCGGAAGTCTTTAACAAGTCCCGAAGAAGCTGGACGAAAACGTGCATCTTCCGGAAGTTACGACCTCCCAGCAGCTCAACGAGAATATGATCAACATGGACGTGTCTCGCAAACTGCTCAATCTTTACCGCCACAATCAGATACATCTAGCACTGGTTCCTACCAAGATGCCTGCCAAGACAATACCAATGAAAATACCGAAATTTACGATTTCGTAGACGTGCCAAAGAACATCCAAATTATCGAGAGTCAAAATATGACACAGTCCAACGGTCGTTATGAATACGATGTTCCGAAAATTCATTTCTGCTTTATTGAACAACAAAAAGTTGCCCAGAATGATCCAAACTATGATCATACCACTAACTCTAATCATGAAAAATATATTGAAAGAGTTGAGGAAGTTGCTGAAGAAGATGATGTCAAAGAAGGGGCTCCAGATTACGAAAATCAATCGGAGGTACGCGTATCAAAACTAACGCGTAAACATCGCAGTCAGCTGCAGATATACGTAACGAACGTAATCGAATTGGATGCACAGGTGACCGGAAGTCCGGTGATTAAATTCGGTTCCGATCCGAATTTGAAGCTGAATAACAGTGATGAGCACCGGCACGACGAGTATGGGAATGATTCGGACGGGTCGGACGCGTTCTACAAGGTCCCGCGTCGGTATCAGATGACGAGCAATGAGCAGCGCCTCTCGAAATCACTGCATGATTTCAACATGGACGAGCTGGACCTGCCGCAGTTGTCGCTGAGCGTCGAGAGCATCGAGCATATCTCCTGCAGTCAAGTCCTACCGAGGATGGCGGATGACGAAACGCCGACTCGCAAACAGCCGCCGAAATCGTCGCAACGCCGTTGGGAGACTTTCAAATCGAAATTTGAGCGCTTCAATAAAACGTTGGAAGATCAGGCGGCGAATCAACGTGTTGGTGCTTTCCACAGTCAGGAGAAATATGCGAAGAATTTGGAAGTGATGTATAAGAACTCCAAGGATAAATGCAAGAAAATAATTAATAAAACTGGAAAAATGTTTAAGAGAAGTTCGGAGAATAATGGCGATGACAAGGGTAATTGTAGTGATAATTCCAGTCAGATTGTTAAGAATGATGCGTTTTTCGCGAAGATTACGGCGAGTGATATTGAGTATGTTTTGCCAAAGGCGGGAGGAAAGGACGGGGAGGAATCTGCTGTTGGTAATAGTGAAACCGATGTTGATGCTACTATTGTGCAAAGTCAGGATAGTGAGATTTGTGAAAGAATTCAGGAAAAAGGAAAGGAGATGGAAAACGTTAAGGATGTGGAATTGAAAAAGAAGAATAAAATGAGTGCTATTGCTGAAGAGGTGATGATGGTGAGGAATAATTTTCGTAAAAGTCGTCTACAACTTGAGGTATTTATATATTTTATATTCTTATTTTAAGAACAAACGATTGGTGTTTGAAAAATGTACAGTATGTATTTATTAGTTGATAGTATATAACGATACGAGGGTAGAAACGGCGATTTTGAGCACGCTGCAGTTAGAGGCACAAGTGTAGCGAATGACGCTGATAACATGTAAACCAATAGCCGTTTAAACACGACTAGTGTTACGCGGTAGTCGCGGTTTTTAAAACATTAATTTATTTCCCGTTGAATGCACCGGACCATACTTTACTGAATCTTTTTAAGCTAAGTTCCTTGAATCGGCCAATGTGTTAAGTATCACCCCACTACGTTTCTGTTCACAAAGTACACAAATTTGAACTCAACGTCTTTGTTAAAACAAAATGAACAAACTTAACAACTACTCGCCAAACTCACCAGAGGAAAATAGGCAGAATCCGGCGCGTACCACGTTTTTATGGTGGCGCAGCGCCACTTCCCTATGTTACTTAGGGCACCCCCAACGTCATCGCGGAACAATGCAAACAAACTTAGGCGTCGTTCACACCGGCGACTTCGGCTTTGGGCTTCTTTGCTGGTCTAACAAATGTAATTAAAAAGAGATAGTTAGTGTTGCTAGTTTGCTCAATTGCCAGGGTAATTAAACTGATCGGGCTTCACAAACTTTTACAAGCGTTGTGGAGGTAACAAACCTTCCTAACGAAGCTGAAATGAAAAAAAAAACGAAAACCGATCTGAACATGTGTAGAAGTCTTGAATCCATCAACAGTATAGGCGAGGACGTATCAAAGCCGAGGGGTGGGTGCCACCGAAATGCGAAGCCGAAGCGCGCTCGCTGTGTGAAGCATCGTGCCTGAAATTCGAAGCACGACGAAGAGAGGCGAGGCGACGCCACCGGTGTGACAGTCCCCTTAAGTTAAGCGCTGCAAGCGTCGTACACCCTGGGCAACCATCTTAACAACTAGCTTCGCTACTCTTTCGTATGTTTTGGAAAATGTTTTTTTCCAAAGCCTCCAAAATGCATAAGTCATAATAAATAGAGGTCATGAAGACGTACGTTGGTACATTTCATTAGCACCTAACTATTTTGTCGCACTCCTTGTCAATATCTTCATAATGTATAAAGCTTAATAATAGGTGGTAATGTCTAAAACAAAAGTACGTGTATTAATGCATTTCATCAGTAGCTTCTACGAGCGTGCTCCAATGTACTTTGACGCCCGCTTGATGATTTTGACGTACTCTTAGTTCAAAACGCGCGTGTGTGTGTTGATTTGTATAAAAACAACCGAAAATGCATGAAATATTTAAAAATAAAGGTATAATCGATAACTACACAGAACCGATTAGAAAAATATTAATACCACGTTAAAGAACATAAAATGGTGAATAAATTGGTATATGGGCCATATTGTTCGATTAACGGATAAGGGTGAGGAACCCTTAATGAAGTTCAGATTAAAATTTTCATTAAATATCTCATTTTAAAAGCAGTACAAAGGAGTTTTATGGTAAAGGGATTGATATAAGTTTGATATCATAAGAAAGTAGAAGAATTGGGGATTATTTTGAAGTTTGTTTCATCTTCATAGCTTTATCTTTCGTTTGACAAATTTTGAGCAAAAAACTCGAAAAAAATTCCAAAAAGTGCACGCGCGTTCGCTCGCTACGAGCGCGAATATATTGTAGCGAAAAATGGTCATTTGTGTGCCATGTAGATCCGCACGGAGCACATATTTCGTCATGTTTTCGTGGTCATGGTCCACATATCCCTTTCACACTGATTCCACTTGGTTTGCCTCAGTGGTTCTCAAGACGCTGATGTCTTCGGCTTGTTTAACAACTAAAACCTAAATTTCTTGGTAGCATTTTTTTTCAAATATGTCAATTCTGTATAAAAAGTTATCACATTGGTTGGGTCTCGTTTCTACACAACTTAATGCATATTTTGAACTATATGCTAATAATGTTAATTTAGTATATATTAATATTAAATACTTGATAAATATTTAAAGAATTGATTCATTGTCATATTTGTTAAACTACTATTTATAATGACTGTTTCTAAACATGGGTTTTTTACTGCACTATTGATACGAGGAAAGATTGGCGTGAATGGGGAATGAAAGGTTATTTAGGAAGGTGTGGGAGTGGTGTAGCAGCAAGCGGTCCAGTGAGTGGATGGTGAGGTGGGGTTGTCGGTGGCGGTGGTGGAAGAGATGTAGGTGGAACAGGTATCAGCGGAGGAAGCGGTGAGGGTGAGAGGGAGGGAAGTCGAGGAGCAGGTTAGGCAAGAGATGATAATGGGCAGTACCTACAACCTAGGGTACGCAAGGGTGCAGGTTATCGGAAGGAGGCCCTGATACTTTGGGGATAGGGGCAGAAGCGAAAGGGAGAAGACATTGCTGGCAAGGGCTAGGTGTGGCTCGGAGGAGAGAGGCAGGAAGATCTGGATGGGGCAGGAATAGACGAAATGTGCATTTTGTTTGGCAGGGGTGGATACCTGGGAGCACCTGGCAAGGGACTGTGAAGGACTGTAGAAGGGATGGCTAGGTTCCTAAGGAGAAGGAGGGAATATTGTTGGAAAATGGCTGGAGGAAAAAGGGGGAGGGCTGGCTGTCATCACAAATATGGTATTGGTAAAGAAAATCAGAAAGGCGATCCTGGGATGATAGCTGGTTTTGTATATGAATTATTGTTCGGTTTATTTTTGTTATTATTTATTTGTGAAAG
>JAODAC010030728.1:0-14895 GCA_027575185.1 Mimaenictus wilsoni
TCTCTCTTTAACATCTACAACAATTTGCACCGGACGGGTAGTCCACGAATCCTGCTAAAAATAAAAGATTCGCGTTACTTCGCGGGTTGATGTTGCTGTTCGCAACACTTCTACTCCACAGCGACGAATGCACGCCGGCGCGGCGCCTGTTGCCTCAACACGCGTCGATTCAAGAAAAAATATCGAATTATATGAAAACACTAAATGAATGAAAACACTCAAATTAGTGAAAACACTCAAATACAATCGAATATCACAAACAATCGACCTACCGAAAACAATCAATACGAGCTTACACACTTATAATTGAAAAGTATCGAACATGTTCTTGTTACTCACGAACATAATATACACGTACCACCAAATCGCTCTGATAGGTTGAATGTACCATATTACAATATAATTTGCCCATGGCAAGTTTTAGAAGTTAAACCCCCTACATGTGGAATTTTTATGTAAGTGCGATCGGCAAGGTTGGCAGTCTTAATAATGGGAAAATATAAAATTAAAGTTTGCCTATCTCCCTTGCGTTTTAAGAAACCATCAACCCAATGATAACCGTGTACCAAGTGTACCAAGTCAGCTGTGGGAATTGCCCCATGATTTACATAGGCCAAACAGGGCGGAATTTCAAACAACGCCTCAAAGAGCATTTAAGCGTAAATGTAGTAAACCCGAACTGCTCAGCTATCACAAATCACTTTATTTCTACCGGCCACAGATGTGACAATTAAAATTTAAAAATCCTACATTTGGCAAACAAGAGCTGTAAACTCAATATTCTTGAGGTAATATACATCCAACAGGCCATAAATACACATCCCGATACTTTGCTAAACGACCACACGGACATTGCAATAAACACACCCCACTCACCAAAAACATTGTACCTCTTAGTATTTAAGCTGCTTTTTGTAATCTCTGGCTTCAGTACCTGATGATGGCGAAAGCCGAAATGTACATTGTACAAAAATAAATTATATCTGTAAAACTGTGAAAAAAGTGTTTTACTCATCAACAAATTTACTAAATTACATTATGTTAACGCTTGAAACATGTGTTATTTTAAAGTACTATGAATAATATTGAATAATATAAGAAAGAATGTCGCAAAGGTGAGAGGAAACGCTTGTCCCGTAGAAATTGCTGTGCTTTCCAATGTTTTAGCGTCAAATAACTGCGATTAAACTTTACGAGTGGCTGGCACTCTTGGGCAGAGTGCCAAGAATGTTGGAAGCTTGTTGAAGGTGTGATTGTTGCACGCCGTGGCAATATAGTCACGTTTTCCGGTTTCCTGTGTGTGCGATGAACGGTCGAGTGTAGTCAGGTAGCGGGGTCGCATCGGTGCCAACAAGTACATCAAACATAACATACCCTAGATTCCCAACCGCAACGCATTACTATGCTAATTCGCTTTGATCAGAGACGGGCTCAATTTGCCGCGCTTATCGCGCTTGTACCCACCGTAATTGCCAAACTTTTGATATACTGTACGTACATTTAAGGATGCCACTAACGTTTTTATTATCCTAACTATTTCGATGCATAGGGCGAAATGATTGTTGACTTGAGAAATAAATATAGTGTTTTGTGTCAATATACTTGTCATAATTTATTCTCGTACGTGTTTATTTTGAAATTGAACGCATGCAGCCTTGAATATTTAGTAGATATTTGTTGTAATGGGAATATAGAAAATAAACATGTAGAAAACTCATTTTATACAATTGCATGCAGTATATTTTAGAATAATTACATATAATATATTCGTCCCGGATTTATCAGATTGCTTTCTATTATATTCATAAGGTTATATAATGTTAAGGGGAATAGGTATCTATCAGAGAAATAAAAATATTTTTGTGTTTTTTAAGCGAAACTTATATCTTATAACTGCAGACGACAGGACGCAGATTAGTTGGAATTAAACTGGTGGAAACCTAGTCGCGCGACTGGAAAAATCTTGCAGGAACGTCAGTTTGGGTCTTCAAGATAATGGACTTGAACTGGCACCCCCCAATAACTGGAACAACTTGCCTCTCCTCTTCTTGGCGGAAGGATGTCACAGGACACTAGTTCATTTTGGACATGGACCATAAGATGATCATTAAAAACCAACTAACATACCTAGGTGCAATTTTGGATGCTAGCCCATGATGCACAAAACATATCGCAAATACATGCCAACAAACAAGAGTGATATTCCAAGGGTAACCAGACTATTTTCAAACCTGGGTGCACCGCCAAAATTACTTTACGTGGCACCCACGCAGAGAAACTCAGTCAGAGGATGCACACTAGGTACCACCCGAGCATTATGCACAGTCTTCACGAAAGCAGCAGGAATACCGCCGGCGGATTTTTTCGTATCGCGAAAAAAGCAGTATCGAAAAAGGCAGTATCAGAAAGGTACTGAAAATAGTGGCCTGCTGATGGTCAGAGATTGGGTAGAATGGAGAATGGAAGGTTAGTTAAGTCGGTATGGGGAATGGTGCGTACGAAAGGGAACGAGTGAATGTAGTGTGGCTAGAAGAAAGGCATATGAATCAGTAGGTCTGTCAGGAATAGCCGTACGGGACTTATTAGAGGAGGGAGGAGCCCTAGAGGCGTGGGTACGGAAAATTGGTCGAGGATAGAGGAACAAATCCAACGTAGACCGGCGTATATCGATAAAAACACTATGAGTGCGATGGACAAAAGAACAATGGCCCGGTCGAGATGCGGATCAGAGGAGCAAGGAAGGAAAGTATGGATGGGAAAAGAATATATGACGTGTGTTTGGGCGTGCGAGCCCAAAACGCGCATTTTTACTGCGCTCGACATGAGCCAAGGCGTCGAAGATCGGGGCAATATTTGGCCTTCCGGTCATGCCTGTAGAAGTACATTATTTTCGTAGAATTAGTCTAGGTTTAACATATTTCGGTATTTCTTGACTCAGCATGTTGTAAACTCTCGGTCGTTGGGGACAATAAACCATGTGCGACCAAAACCCAGCGATTTGAGTGTGGTAGGCCGCCACGGGGTGAGTGCGTGGTACCGTTGGGTGTCACGCTGAAGGGAAAGAGAGAGAGAGAGAGAGAGAGAGAGAGAGAGAGAGAGAGAAAGAGAAAGAGAGAGAAAGAGTCACCGCGGTAACGACCGTTTGTAGCTTAAGATAGTTTTTAAGATTTTAAAATAAAGCAGTCTCAAACTAGAATCCGAAGAGAAAACATCTACTCTACCACATAATCCTCAACTTCCTTCGGCTAGTATCGTTCTTGGGGCACCAGCAGTCACCAGTTTCTCTTGCGTCACCTTCCACAAGAAGTGTAAAATTCCCGTGATTGCAAAATTATACAACGTGTGTGTTGTGTCAGGATGGATTGGATAATTGGGAGCATATGGCGAGGGAATGTATGGCTTTAAATGAGAGATGAAAAAATGGATATGACTGGAAAGTCGGAAATATTACAGAATGGCTGGGGGAAGGGAGGGCGAATGTGGCTATAATTAAGGAAATTATAAGAAAGAAAAATCAGCGTAAAAGCGTTGTATCAGTGGGTGGGTAGATAATTGTATATGTAGATATTATGTAATATTATTGTGTTTTCGATTATGTATGAATGTATTTATTGTATAATTGTATCATTTATTATATAAGAGACGATAGGTTGACATGTACAAAGGGAATAGGTGAATGCAAAAATAAAGGTTGCTTATATATAGTTACGTCACCACCAAATAGATGGCGGCAATTGCATCAACCCCTACATGCACCACTATCTCCACCACCACAAACGACTCGGCGCATCAGCCACCTGCGCATCTGGACATTTGCGTGGGGAAGATAAAAGTCTTCCTCCAACATGTATTTGAAAATAAAGCACAATTCTATTCTTGACTTTACTGACCTGAGTTCAAGTAACATCTACTCTTGATTCACGACGATAGGTTGACATGTACAAAGGGAATAGGTGAATGCAAAAATAAAGGTTGCTTATATATAGTGGCCAGCTGGGAGGAGCGATGAAAGACCGGCACAACATGAAAATGGCTAAAGCGTTGGATCCGGGACCTTTGAACAAGGCTAAATATACCACACGGGACCTAAATTTTTCACCTAATTCAGATAATGTCGGGACAAGGGGTGCATATCAAACGCATTAGAATGTGGATAGATGATGGCACATGCGGACACCTCCCCTTGGCCTTTCCGCACAATGCCGAGCATACTCTGGCTTTTTGTCCTGCATGGAGCACCCAGCACCTGGTCATGCTAAGAGCAAACAAAGCGAAATACCTACGCCCGAAGATCTGAGCCTCAGGCTGAAGACCTGCATACAAGAATAGATGGTAATGGTCCCTTTTTGTGACAATGTGCTCAAATAGAAGGAATAAACACTAGGCAAGCGGGTTAAGGGTATACATTTTGAAGAATTGCTTCTGTAGTGGTATCGAGGAGTATCAACCATTATTCTCTCGATAGAGCTAAGACCTCTATATAAGTTGCAGCTCCCGTCCCAATTGGCCACTTGATGCGTTTAGTGATATGCCGACAAAGCCCATTAAAATTTTTTTTACTCCTGTTTTATAATATGCATATTACATTAACGATGTTGATTAAGTAATGCTATACACAGCTTACTGTTTGTCATAACAGTGCTGGTAGATATTTAAGTACTGTTTTTGATTAAGAAATGCCATACATATCTTTTAAAATTGCATGACCTATTTGTTTGCTAATCAAACAATGCGGTAATGTTCCGATAATAATGTCGCTTTGCTTTGCATCGAATCCGTGACGAAATCCTTTTCCCCGCGACTATGACGAATTAACAGAGGTAAGCCATGGATGAAACAATCAAACAAGACTTATCAATTCAATACTTTAATTTTACTATTTATGTAGCCTTCGGCCCACCTGGGCCGCCTAGTGGCAGCGGCTGGGCTTACCACGTAGAAGGACGGGGTTCGATTCCCCGAGATGGGCAATCCACCGGGTGAATATTATTCGCCCACAACTTACCACAAACATTTACAACATTAAACATCCAACACACAATATTCAACAAACAATACTTAACATATAGTTATGTCACCACCTAATAGATGGCGGCAACTGCATCAACCCCTACATGCACCACCATCTCCAGCACCACAAACGACTCGGCGCATCAGCCACCTGCGCATCTGGACATTTGCGTGGGGAAGATAAAAGTCTTTCTCCAACATGTATTTGAAAATAAAACACAATTCTATTCTTGACTTTACTGACCTGAGTTCAAGTAACATCTAGTCTTGATTCACGAATGTAATTCGAAATCACATTGAATAAAGTTTTCTTGTGTTCAGTTGTAAATTTCGGCGTGTTACATTACAAAACCACCAAATTCCTTCAACGTCTTGGACCAAGAAACATAACTATATAGTTACGTCACCACCTAATAGATGGCGACAACAACATGCTCCATTATCTCCACCACGAGGGTCGACTCTGCGCATCTGAGCATTTGCGTGGGGAAAATAAGTCTTCCTCCAACGTTTATTGTAAATTTAAAAACATTCTAGTCTTGACTTTACTCTTAAATTCCAGTTGCCATCCATTCAAGATTCACGAAGTAACATTCGAAATCGTTGTGAATGAAAGTCTTTTCTTGCATTTCGTTATAAATTTCGGTGTATTGATTATTAATCCACCAAATCTTTCCAACGTTTTGACTAAGAAACATAGCTATATTCAACATTCAACTCTCAATATTCAACACACAACACAACAAAATACATAAAAATCGTAAACACACAAAATGATATGTAAAACACGGCGGAAAAACCTCAGGGTTGATAGCCTATAAAATATATACATTAATTCTTGTAGTTTTCGTCCAGAAAATCAATGCTTGTCAGTAAAAAGTAAAAATATAAACTAAAGTTAATCATTATTGTTTCCACGCATGAAAATGATAGTATACCAACCGCATGTAATGCACATTATTCACTCGTATGATCTGCGGCACACGCTTACGGCTGCTGCATAACTTGTTATACTTGTAAACAATGTATAGCATTACATGTTCGTTGTACAATATACTTTTATATATCAACTATTTTGAAGGTTACACGGATTTGACTATTTTTAGTCAAGTCTTCTCGTCGTGTGTTAATCGCAGCCGGGAGCGATGTTCAGAAGCATTATAGTTAGCAACAGTAACAACATTGTGGTTAAATTTACGTGGTTAGCATTTATTAAACATTGTTTCAAAAAAAAATCGGGTTTTCGGAAACTCTATATCAGCTGTTTTATATTTGCCAATTTGCCACAAGGTGTATGCATGTGCTTGCCTACCATAAGTGCTTGCCTCATTTTGAGGTTATAGTCCTAACGAAGCTAACGACAACAGAATAATACTTGTGATTACGTTGTTGCATGCATTAGAGAGTGAAATGTTAAAAGTTGAAGTACGAATCGTCGTGTAAATCCATGCACTTGAAGTTTAATAACGTTTATCGTTGTCTGTCATTAGCCTGGAGCTCGTTTCAAAAGTAAAGCAACTAGTATAACGTGGCATTTTGCAAATAAACAAACCTTCACTCGCCATGTATCCATTTAGCATTTATTGACATAGAATCTTCCCAGACGCACGTAATGGCAATGTAATGGATAAAACATGTCAACGGCAATTGGTGCCAATGTTGAAACCGTTTTCCAGTCGCTGGTTTTCGGAAATCAGCACGTATTCGCATTCTGTTCGAGTAGAACATGTTAAATTGCTTTCCGCCTTCCTCTGCGCGTTTGACGCTAGACTTTATAGAAAAGAAAGTGTGAAAATAATTGAAAACGCTTAGTATCGATTTCACTCCTTTTTCTTTCCTGCATTCTTGTTTTTGTTCCCAGAGGACTTCGAGGGCATTCTAGTGGTTTCCTGTGCAGATTAAAGCTGAAAGAAGTCACGGAGTTTGGACGGAGTAAATGTGAAATCTTTAGAGACTCGTCAAGCGACAGACGTCACCGAAAACGTACTTTTATGCTGTGCTTTTATGCTGAGCTTTTAATACCGTTACATGTTAGAATGTATGTCAGTTGAGATGAGCTACTCTTTTTGTAAATGCAAAGAAAAATTGCTGTAATAAACAAGATTTCCCACTGTGGTCTTCAATCAAACACAGTTTTGCATAAAAAACGGTCAGCGTATAATTTGTGACTTTTGAAATGTGCATTATGTTTTATTTGGTTAAAAATTGATTTTTTAAGAACTCAAGTTCTTATATTCATTTTATAGATAGGGCAATTTGAAATTTTATTAAGTCTAGACCATGTAACTTTTTTGTTTTGCTATAATGTAATAATAAATCGCTGCAATAAACATGACATGACTCTAAATGCTTAATTGAAATATCAATATGGATATATTTAGTACTAAATTTTAAAATTAAATAAGTTAAGAGATGTTTACATTTTCGAACGCACTACTACCAACATATTGCCATGAATTATGACCGCATATGTAGTTGGTAACACACCGTACATGACATACGGAGATTGCAGGTTCAAGTCCTGTCGAGGGCATTCATAATTTTCTCTTTCTAATTATTGCAATTCGTGCTTAATATCCTAAAAATTGCCTACCGATGATTATTTGTTCATATTGATAAATCAAAGGCAGCTTCACTGCGGTCATACTTCATGGCAATATCATGATAGTAGTGCATTCGAGAATACAAACATCTCTTAACAAAATGTTCGTAGTTTGACTTGTGTTAAATTTCGGTTTAATTTCGAATATGAAAAATTATTTATCGAATAAAAATTATTTTCGAATATACAAAAAGAGAAAGAAAGAAAGAATATGAGACGCAGAAAGAGGTTTAGTTCATATATCATCATCATCATCTTCCAGGTTCTATAGCGTTTTACGCCTTCTGGTTCCCTCCTTCCAGATTTCACGGTTAGTGCAGTCTTCCTCAGTAAGTTATCGTTCAGACATATATATTTCTGTATTCCTTGTAGACATGGACGTTTCGGCCTGCCTCTTTTTCTGTTTTCTCGTGGTGTCCAGTTCTTTATTTGCTTAGGGAGAATTTCTTCGCCCATTCTCTCAACGTGCCCGTACCATTTTAGTTGCCTTCTTTCGACCTCGATGACTATGTCGGTGTTCACTCCCATCAGTTCTCTTATTGTTTTGTCTGGTATTGTTTTGTTCCCATCTAGATTTGCGTGCTGATCTTCTCCAGAAGTCCATTTCGAGCGTCCTAAGTTTGTCTTCGGATTTTTTGGTGATTTGCCAAGCTTCACTTCCTAATGCTCTGTAATATGTTGTTAAAGAGACGCTGCTTGTTACGTTTGCTTACATGCTGTGACTAAAGGACAGAATTTAGGCAACCAATGACCTTCTTTCCCTTAACGATCCTGTTTCCGCTCTTCGTAATACTTACACCAAGATATATGTACTCTTAGCATGTGTCGATATTGATATCATTCTCTATTTCTAGTCGTGGTGTAATGCCTTTGCCCACATATAGATACTTATTCTTCCGGTAATTAACGGTTAAGTCCCAATTTTTATATTCTTTAAAGAGTTTCCTTCCCATAATTTCTAAGTCCTCTTTTTCTTGTGCAAGTATTACCTGGTCGTCCGCGAAGTGTAGTGTGTAGAGTGTGTTTTCGTCTGTGTGTTCATATATTATTCATATATTATTGTATATATTTATATATTGTATTGTATTTAGTGAAAAGAAAATGGGAGCCAGTAAAATCACCGCTACTAAATCACCGCTGGTAAATTCACAGCTACGAAAATTCACCCTGCGAAAACTCACCGATAAGAAAATTCACCGCGCGGATTGGGTGGTGCCCGGGGGCATTGCGCCTATTGCTGAGATTATTCCGTAAACCAAGTATTATGAGCATATATAATTAATTTAAATGAAATTGACGGCTTAAATGAAGGCGTCCAAGTTAAGACAATCAGATTCATATGTTATTATCGTATAATCGTAATGAAAAACAAATAAGCTGTGCAATATGAGTATGTATACCATGCCCGTGTTCCTCATCGAAGTAATAATAAGCGTTAAGAAGTTAATTGCTGAGCATTTCCGCTGCACAGTCGTGAAGGTGTCTCATGCGTTATCAAACTATTGTTGATTAAACTTGTCTGCTAATTAATTGTGAAATATTCTTTAACAATGATGGAAATTTATAGAGGGCAGAAGAAGTTGAAAGTTTATCTTGATCTCGCCTCCGCCTACGACTTTGAGCGGGAGAAGGCCGATAACACCCTCTAACCGCGGCATACCAAGTCGGGCACACCGCCCACAATCATACCTCGAGGCGCGCCCTGCCTGTCTCACTCTCGCCTGCCCACAGGGTGCCTCTCTGTTTGTAGCTACACACATGCAGCTGGGTACGCATGTGCCGTTACGCTTGGCCGTGATAAGATGTTTTCCAGACGCTTAAGGCGCCAAACGCTTCGTGCATCCACTTAAACCTACCCCAAGAGCGTCTTGTGCCTCTATGCTCTCTTTATTAACCACTTGACGACTCAGGGCTTACAAAAAACGTGAAAAACATGTGATGCAGACTAAACAGCTCAAAAGTTCTTTCACGCCTGACTAAATAAAGATAATTTGGCGACAAATATACAAAAAGGGCTCAAACTTGCCTCGCCGTTCTCAACACTCGTGGTGATTTAACGAGCTGATTTTTCTTAGTGGTGAATTTACGACGGTGAAATTTTCAGAGATGAATTTTCATAGATCCAAAAAGAAAATAAGAGCACAAGTAGAGAAGGAATTGCACGATGACCAAAGCGGATTCAGACGAAATTGCAGTACAATTGACCATATATTTACCATAAAGTTGTTAATACAACAAATGGTTTTGAGAGACAAGCCATTGCATCTGGGATTTATGGACTCGGAAGGGCATTTGATGAAGTACCTAGAGAGAATATGTGGGAATGTTTGGAAGAACAAGGTGTCGACCCCAAGCTTATTAGATTATGCCAGAGAGTACAGAGAAACGTGGGACAGAGTCATTGTTCTGGATCAATGTACGTGGTACGGTTTCGTTTTACCGCGGTTACATACGGTCGCCACTGTACAGAGTACAGAGGGTGTTACTACGCTAGAAGCAAACAGCCCCGGACTACCCGTCCGCTAAGTGATTATAAAGCTGAAAAGAGTGAGAAGAATTGACTTTATGCCTCGAGCTCTGGTTAACAACTGAAGTTTATTCTTACAAAACGTTAGCAGGGTGCTTCCAGCCTCTTATGCACGCGTATCAGACTACCAATAAGAATATCTCAATTCGCCAGGTGTGTCATAAGGCGCTCACAGCAGCCACACAATTCCAGCGATCACGCCATCCGCTGAAATAACGTCAATTTCCATGCGACACTTCGAAACGCAACATTTCGACGGCTGCGAAAACAAGGCACATCTTGCGTATTCCACAGTCATCTATAAAAATTGTAGATTAAGGGAGTTCCAAACAAGGAAGTCTAAGTCCACTACTATTTATAATTTATATGCCCAAGATAATTTGACGAGTCAAACAGCAAGTGGGTAGAAGTGGGATATAAGCAATGAAGAGAATAGGTATAAGGTTATGGCATTTGCCGACGATATCGCAGTGATTGCCAACAGTTCCGACGACGTACAGAAGAAAATGGCCGAAAGGGATGACGAGATACGAAAAGCGGGATTAAAAATGAAGAAGAAGAAGACAAAAGTAATGTGTACAGCGGCGAGAGGCATCGATAACTACGAAATACGAATTAACGTACGAATTGATGAATAGAACAACTCAAAGACTACAAATACCTGGGCGTGATAATTAGCTACGAAGGACAAATGGACAACGAAGTGCCAAGACTTTTTTATGGGCGTTGCTGAATAAGGATTGATACTCATCGGCACTGCTAGTGAAGCATTTCTTCTAGGTCTATTCTCTTAACCCGTTTGTCTGGTATTCATTCCTTCTGTTTGAGAACTTTCTCATAGAAGGAGATTACCGCCAACCATGCTTTTTCGCAGACAATCATTCTGCCGCTCAATTGTTCGAGCGTGGGTATTCCGCATTGTGTGACTCTCCATGCAGGACAAGTGGCCAGAGTATGCTCGGCACTGTCTGGAATGGTCAAGGAATGGTCAAGGAACAGTATCGATATGTGTCATCTGGGCGCTTTCCAATGCATTTGAAATATGCAGCATATACCCCGTGTCCCATCATCATTTGCATGAGGTAGAAGTTACAGGTCCCGTGTGGTCTATCCAACCATGAACGAAGGAAGGTCCGGAATCCACCGCTTTACCCGCTTTGATGTTGTACCTGTCTTCTATTGCTCCTCGCAGCTGGACACTATCTACTATCACCGTGTTATTGCCCTGCTTCTTTTCGTGGTATCTTTGATTTCATTGTTCCATTAACAGATCCGCCGGCGGTATGCCTGCTAGTACATCTTCTGCTTCCGTAGAGACTGTGCAGTATGTTCTGCTGGGGTACCTAGCATGCACCCTCTGACGGCATTTCGCAGCTTAGTCCTGTTGGACTTCGCGTTAAGTCCATGCGCCCAAACGTGTGCTGCGAAAAAGTCATTTGGACTGTGCCACGGAACAAATTACTCGATGTGCTGCATCTCCACCCCCACCTAGCTTCGGAAGTAGTCTGGCCACCCTTGTGCATGTTTATTGGCATGCAATTGTTATGTGTTTTGTGCATCATGGATTAGCATCAATAATTGCACCTAAGTATTTTATTTGGCGGTTAATGGGTATTTTATGGCGTATTAGCAACACATGGTACACATGGTGCATGGTACATAAGATGTACCATCACATCGTAGGAATAAAAGAGCAATTTAGGAAACTTATAAATAAACTGGTGTACAGATAATTCCTGATGTATGGAGGCGAAACATGGTGCTGCAGCGAATTCACTAATTTTAAGCAGTATAAGGACAATGCTGGTGAAATATTTAAAAAGCTACTGCGAGTGACAAGAATTGATAAAATAAGGAACCTGGGAATTAGAAAGCAACTCAAAGTAGAAAGCATTGAGGAATACATAGAAAGAAGACAGCTGTGCTGGTGGGGTCATCTGTAAAGATAATAAATAAAGATAATAATAATAACCTCTATTGGCATAACCCTCGTGCTTCTTATATACGTAAATCATCATTCCAATTCAAAAATAAAAATCTGTAAAGAAGAGATAGTAAATCACAAGTAAGGACAATATGGGAAAGCAAAGCAAGTGGAAAGAGGAAGACCCGCTAAAGAATGGGATACAATGATTGACCATATTCTGACTCGAAGAGGCAAGAGTGTGGGAGAAGCAAGAAGAGTAGCCGGTAACTGGACTGATTGTGAGTGGAAGGTCTTCATAGGAGGCTGAAACACAAGCCAATCATACAACGCAAAAACTAGGTTAGACAAGAATTTTCATCATATATAAATTTTAGTCGTGGACCTGTCATCATATTACTATTTTGAATGACTGCAGCGAAGCTACTCTTGGCATATCAAGACGACGAGTAATCTATGGTAGTGAATAAGAAATATTAAAGCACGAGGTACATTAATGGAAAGCGAAAAGATACAGCAAGATTGGCTCCAACGCCAAATGCCAATATCAAATCATTGCGTTCAAGGTCATATGGAAGGAAAAAGGAAGCAAGATTGTATACAACTTTTCAATATTTCCAGATTTTCTTTTTCTAAGATCTTTCTTGCTGATTCGGTCGTAGTCTAGCCATCATTTAATCCCATCCCAAAATTAACGTATATATTTTATAGGCCTGAGGTTTTTCCGCCATTTTTTTACATATTATTTGTGTGTTTACAATTTTTGTGTTTTGTTAGGTGTTGAGACTTGGATGTTGAAAGTTGTGTGTTGAATGTTTAATGTTATAAGTGTTTGTGGTGTGTTGAATAATATTCACCCGGTGAATTGCCCAGTTTGGGGAATCGAACCTCGTCTTCCTACGTGGTAAGCCGAGATGCTACCACTAGTCTGTCCAGGCGAGCTGTCCCATCCTTATTTTATTTTCTTCTTTTTTTCATCGTTTGTTACCTGTGCCTTCTTTTTATTCGTACATAATTCCAGTACCTTACTCTTCTTCTGGTGTCTCCTGCAGATCTTTATGTTGTTTTGCTGTTATTCCTACGTCATCCTCGTAAACTACTATTTACACTCTTCTTATTCTTATTGTACTCGTCTTGTTAATGTTTCACAAGATGTTATCAAGGGCAAGTAATTATTAATTTATTAATGTTTTAATAAACATTATTTTCTTAATCAAATCTAATTAGTTTTCACCCTATACTACTTCGTATTAAACCCTCCAAAGACAATCGCTGTTAATATCATCACATCGAGTGTCTGCACTTATTAGCTAGGTAATTGTCCCAGTAAGTATTTTCCCTATGTTGGCACATCCACATAGGATGACGGGGGGATAAGGATATGAAGGTGGCAGGTTGTAGGGTAGGCGACGGCGGCGGCAGTGGTAGTGGCAGGTTGGCGTTGGCGACGGAGATGGGCGGCATGTGGTGACTGTGGGTATATGAAATTTTTGGAGGCGGCACACGCAGCAAGCCCAGCCGAGCCGGCAGGCAGCGGCGAATTTCGACGCCAATGCGATCGATAATAGCGGGCGCGACGACGAACGCGCGCCGCCAGTCGGTCGACGCGCGCCGTTCCCATCGCATGCATATCCACACGCCGCCTCCGCTGCCGTCACCGCCACCAGCCGTGCCGGCACGACACACGCAGCAGCCGTGTGCAAAGACTATCGCCGCCGCCACCATCGCGTCGAGCTGCTGCCATCGTAACCTGAAAATGCGCTGCCCCACTAAAAATCGCAACTTTGTCGAGTTGCACAACAATCAACTCAAATAAGCCGACGACAAACTTAATTAATCCTAAAGTTAATTAAACACGCGTTAGTGCAGCCGAATGCGACACACCGGCTGGATGCAGCGTAAATAATTGCCGTTTATTCAAGAATTCGAGTTCCTAAAGATGATAAAAGACATTGTGACGTTTTGGAAAAAGTTTTAAGAACGCGTTATTTGTGTTGTGTAGTTTCGTTTATTGCTAACTGGTTTGCTGATGGTTGCTGAGTCGTTTTCCGCGTTGATGTTGCATTCAATCACTAATCCTGGAGTGCTGCAACAAGGATTACTGTTGTCTTCCTATTATGATTCCGTCTAATAATTATTGTGATCAACCGAGCACCTCGAGTAAGTTTCTTATTAACAATTCTATTTAATTCGCATATTTTATTAAAAAAAAATGAAACCGTTTCATGGTTTTAATGAATGTTTATTTTAAATTAATGGACAAAAACAAAGGCTTTGTTGGCGAGTGTAGTTCATTTCATGTCGAATTTTGAAATGACATGCAAACTATAGGTAAACAATTGCGGTAATTTACTAATCATTAATGCATTTCCTTCTTGGAAATTAGAGCATCAAATGCCAAGTGAAATGGAAGGTTAAGGTAATTATGTTATAATTATAACCTAAATCAATTACTGTTTGTAATTTATAAAATCTTATCATATCCTTATTTCATATAAGTCCGCGACGTATAAATTAACGACACTTAAGTCAACCTACTTTATCAAAATACAACTTAACGAAGTTTAGCATCAGCTCTTGTACCATAATACCAAGGAATACTATTATTACTAAACTTTTTTTTTGTTTGATTTTTGGAGGTGATGGTACCGGTATATCACAAAACATACGAAACGTTTACAAACACACAGCAAAGAAAACAGTACATATCGCGAGGTAGAGGAAGAGATCTTGACGGTACGAAAGCAGCAGACTTAGTGCCGAGGCTAGGAAAAGAAAATACATTGCAGCCTCGGGTGTAGAAAAAGGTCGGTCCAGGTAGAAAATATTGGA